>NESQ01000559.1:0-42202 GCA_003070745.1 Tuber borchii | reverse complement strand
TACCCCCATAACATTTGTTGCCTAGGAGGGTAATGCTCCGCCACCTCCTTCCTCCCTCTGATTCCCTTCTGATGGCTTAGGTATTTGGGTGCCTTCGTCTATGGGGTTTCATGCTCTTGCCCCTCTTTCTCCGCACTTGTTTGTTGCCCTCACTTAGGATTTGCAGGGTCGGCAACCCCCCACCTCTGTCTTAAGCATAGCGCAGCTTCGGGTTATCGGTGAAGTAGTGGCCCCGGTGGCTCTGCGCCCTGGTATTGTACTATCTCCTGAGCGCTACAGCCGGTATGGTCGCATTCTCGAAACACTGTGATCCCTTGGTGGTCCTTTGCTTCGTACTTCTCGGTGTTGGGTTTACCCCTCGTTTCTCGCCTCCCGGTCTTCGTCCCGTTGCTCGGTTACAGCTACACTACGATCGTTGGCTGGCACCTACTGCTCTCCTCTCCTGGCTCTGTGCCCTGATGATGGTCTTGACTCTGTCTTGTTCCTAGGAGATTTCAGCCTTCCACCTCTGGCCCTGCCCCTCAGGGGGCAAGGCTATGCAACTCCTCTGGTCCAGGTTCCGGTAACCACCGGGTCTCGCTCCTGGTGCCACACGTCTCCGCCGTGCTGGCTTAGGTTTATGGATCACCCTCTGGTCCTCGTCTCGACTCTCCGGCTGGGCTTTATGCCCCAGTCATTACGGCCCTTGTGTATGCTCCCGTGGGTTGGTTCATCCGCCCTTTTTGTCAATGGGTTGGGATTTCTAGACGGGCTTGAAGTTTTCTTTGTTTGGTTCATAGGTTTCTCACTGTCGCTTTGGGGCTTTTCTTTGGGGTTGACGTCTGTGGAGGTTTTTGGTTTAATGCTTTTAGGCCTTTGTTTCTCTCGTAGTTTTTACCGGTAGTACCGGGCTTTCGCTTTCTACCTCTACTCAAAGTAGTTTCGGTAAGTCGGGCAAGGTCAGTTGGTTTTAGCGAGGGGGTTGGGGGATGGACTGTAGTTGGAGGTCTTTTGTCTACGTCGGCGATGAGCTTGAAGCGACTTTGTACGTAGATAGCTGCCGGCTGAGCAAACAAATATACACTGGAGATAACAAACAAAAAAAAAACCGCTACCTTATGCCACGCTCCGCGCCCACTATTTTCCTGGCCATAACTTTTACAACACCACAGTTTCTAGCGCACGATCCCCACCCTCACCCCTTTTTCTACTCTTGTTGGGCTTCACGCCCTCTTTGCCGCCTCTCCATGGATCCTCTCGGTCCCCACATCTCGCTCTTTCAACCCCAAGCCGGGCCTTCATCTGTTACTCCCTCTACCTCTGAGATTTCCCCTGAGGCTCGTTTTTTGGCCTTGCTCTTCTCACGCACCCGCTCTCTCATCAGCTTCACCCCCGAGCAACTGCCTTCTCTGACCACTCAGGAATACGACAACCTCTCAATCGGCGAAAGCTCCCTTCTCCCTCTGTGGTCCGCCTCCCTCCACGCGGTCAACTCACTTGGCTCCCAGTTGGAGGAGCTCCGCTCATGAGTCCACCACCTGCAGTCTCCGGTCGCTAACTCCTCCCCTAACGAGCAACTCCGTGAAGTCCGGGACGCCATCCGGGACCTATCGCACAGGATTGTCGCTCCCCCTCCCAATGGGGCCCCTCAAAGAGGGGGTCGCGCCCCCCCCCCAGCCCCGTCTGCTATGCACCCTGGCCCCTCTGGTCCATCCTCTTCACTCCTCCCCCTCAAGCCTGCCCCCCCTCCTCCTCATGCGCCTCCCCAAGCAAAATCTTGCACCCAAGTCATTCATGGTGGTACCTCTGAGTTCAATGCTGCGGTCAGAGCCAATAAGGCTAAATCCAAAGCCAAAGGTAAGAATTCCCCCTCTGGCACCTCTGCTAACAAAGTCGCAGTCGCCGCGCAGGACGCCTCCCCAAAGGGTCCCGCCCAGCTCACCAGCGCCGCCAGAAGGGTCTTTGCTCCTCGCTCGACCCATTGCCCCCACCCTCAGGAATCCTCTATTCGCGGCCGCTTTCCAGATCTCGCTGCCTCCGTCCTACGGGAAGCCGGTTCTGATCTCCCAAAGTCTTGTAGAGTCTCGGTTAGCCCAAAAGGTGCTGTTTCACTCACGGTGGCCGATCCCCTTGTCCCCGCTTCTTGTTACGCTCCTTTTTCGACCCCTTCGCCACGAGGCTCAATCAGTCCTTCCCAGTTAACAAGAACCCTGGGAACACTTCCGCTATGCCCCCACTAATGTCCAGTTTGCCATCCTCGGCCTGCCCATGGACGCCCACCCGGACACAGATGAGGAACTTCACCCTCTACCACTCGCTGGCGTGGCCAACGGCAAAAACCTGATTATCACCCGTTCCCGTTTCCTCCATGCCGACCGTGAAGCCAGAACTAACGGAAAGAAAGCTTTCTCCGTCGTCGTCCATGTCCCTGCGGAATTGGAGTGGCGTATGACCGACCCTCCCCGTATCCTCCTCTTTGGCGACAATCTTGAAGTCAAAAGGGCCTACTCCTCTAACGCTCAGAGGCAATGTTTCAACTGCTGGAAGTTTGGGCATCTGAAACCTCTATACAAAGATTCTACTGTCTGCCAATTGTGTGGAGGCCCCCATTCCAAAGCCGACCACCGCTGCTCCAACCCTACCAGCCCCAAAGAAGGCAACCTTCGTCCTATCCTCGGCTGCTGCATAGCCTCCCCGGCCAGATGACCAAATTGCCATGGCCCTCACTCCGCCAGGGACAGGGATTGTCCCGAACGGCCTCTAGCTAACCCCCTCATATCGGCCCCACCGCCGACTCTGATGCTATGGACACCTCGGAGGTTGTCCCTCTCCCCCTACCTCAAGACCCAGTCCCTCACACCCCTGAATCTCGTCCTCTCCCCTGCGGAACTGACCCTCTTGTCACTCCTAGGCCGATGCCATCCTTTTCGTCCTAGCGCCCTCCCTCAAGGTCTGACCGCCCACTCCCCGATGTGGACCCTAGCCCCTCCCCTGCCCCAAGAGAGACTTCGGCCTCGCACCGGTAGATGTCTCACACATCCTCCGAAAACTTGAGGGGGCCGGCCCCCCTGCGCTCGCGTCATCTCGTTCAACACAACTGCTTAGGGAGCTGGAATGTGTTTTTGTCTTTGTTTAATTTGTTTGCTGACTTCCCCAACTACCCGGCCATTGTGGCCCTTCAAGACCCCCCCATCTGGAAAGGTCGCCTTCCCTCTTTTCAAGGTTTCGATAGTTACTTTCCTTCTTCCCCGTCCCCCAAACCCAAGGTTGCTTTTTATGTTTCCTTGGCTTTTCAGAAAGAGGTCTCAGTCTTTCCCAACTCTATGGGAAGGTCGGATGTGTTTTCACTTGATGTGTTTGCAAAAGACTTGTTTGGTGTTGGTTTTCCTTGCTTTCGCATTTTGAACTTGTATAACTGTTAGGCACAGGGCTCCCCGGTACATTATTAGGGACAAGTTACCATACCTTGCGTAAAAATCTCCTTTGGCAAAATACAACTCACCCCCCTCCGGCCCCGACATTGGACCACTAGGTCAACACTGGTCGCCGCGGGAGTTGTGTCCTCTCACCAAAACCCAGAGTCAAGATAACCCATCTTGTAACACTGAATACGTCGCGGCCATCCGTCCGACCAGTTCCTGTTCGCATGATATATGAGAGGAAGTCTTCTTCTACCTTATGCAAGTGGTAGCACCCGAATCAGACGACGTCGCATACTGTTACAGGCCCTCGAAGATATTGGATCAAAGAGTGGTCATTATGTAACGGGATGAAAACTGCGTGAAAGTTAGACACTTCAGTCTGGAATGTCGCCCAGTACTAGAAGAATAGTCTATACCAAGGAAGGGGGTCGGGGAACCCCCAAAGGACCTGTTAGCATAAGACCGATAACTATGTTGGTAACCATTGGTTCGATTCATAGTCAATAGTCGTATAATGCCGGTAGACGAAACCGCAAGACGCACATGCAGTCTGGTTTCCGACGGAGCTGACAAAAGAAGACTGGCCATCTTCGGTTCTGCGGGTAGTCTCTCTTCGTTAGCAAATGTGGGTGATTATTCATAACTTCATTCCCTTCGAATAAAAGATCGTACGAACACTACGAGAGGTGTCCACACCATCGTAGAATAAAAGATCTTCCATGTCTACATGTCGCGTATGGGTGCAGAGGTTGTCAGGGTCAGAAAGGGTTCGCACTTCTGTTGAAGTTGGAAAGAAGAGTAAGAGATACTTAGTTATATAGAAAGATTATGTAGCCGGCGAACACCCAGACGCGGAATATAAATATCGAGGTGTCTTCGCAGCTTATACAAACAACAAGCAATGGAGAAGAGACCTTAACAATATATACACTTTACGACTTTAAATTCTTATCGCACGATTATTATTATCTTAACACATTCGTCTCCCTAGACGATATTTCCAAACACCTATTCAGCGATCAGGGCCATAGCGTAATACAACCCTCCCATTACGGTACCCCTATAACAGTATATTGTTATCCTCTACGTTACCGAGACGAATGAGTGAAACTACTCTCTACTGCTCAGCTCTATCCGCCCAAAGATGTTCAACCTCAGATGATCAAAGACAGTATAGAATTGAGATATCTCTCAACTCAATTATCGAACCTCATCCAGAAATCCCTATACCCTCCATCACACATGTCTTGCAATCTGAAGCAAGCATCCAACCCTACTTCGAGACATATCAGTCGTGGACCGATCCACGAAATATAGTCACCACCGAACATCTAAAAACCCTCTATCAATACTTGGAAGGATACCACTTTGTGTGGGAACAGCCCACAGAAGAAGATTACGAAGTCGAGTGGGACGAGACTTTGACCGCTACGATCAGAAGACGGTGGTACAATCTGTAAAGATAAGCAAACCCCTCCTTCATCTTACATCATGTCCGGTCTTAACCCAAGACATGGTGGAGATGAACCTATGGACATAAGCGATGATGGGTTAGCCTCTACCGACGCCCCATCGGTTACAGACACTACTGATAACCCACACCATTCCAGATAGCCCTCCGAGAATCCAGGAAGTGGTTCTGGGTTCATAGCTAGACAAAGGTCCAAGCCAGGCCTTCTCGGATCCACTAAAAATCCCCTCCCCACCGCAGTAGGAGAAGTCCGCTTAATTCAAGTAAGCGAGCTCCTGAATATTTGCGTTCCAAACCTAGCCCACAGCATAGATGCCCAGCACCTAGCCTTCAATGTCCTCACCCCCGGAGCCCGCCATGCGGCCCAAGAGCTTGGGAAGGTTCGACAACTACTAGCTCAGGGGAAACAATGTGTGGAGGCCGAATTCGCCAAAATCGACAGTCTTACCGGACTAGTTAAAGGCCAGGCTACAAGTGCTCAGCAAGCCTTAAACGAAAGGTTGACAGCACAAGACGATAGAGAAACCCGCCACGAGAATGTTAGCTCTCAGTTAGCAAGCGCTATTGCAGGGGAAGTATCAACTTCGATTACCCGAGATCAGATGCTAGATAGAGCTCTGGAAGAGGCAAAAGATAAGCACCGACAAGAACTCGGAACCCTGGATCGACTGCTCGAACCGGAAAGACAAGCGCGAAATAGACAAGCCACCCAGCTAGCTGAAATGCAGGAGACGCTCCAGGGTTTATTGAGACAGGTCAAAGGGAAGCAGAAGGAGTCAGACCCTACACCGGACATGACAGCGGCAGCAGGAGGCGGAAACGGTGGACGGCAACCACCAAGAGACCAAGGAGTGGTTGGAGGCCCAGCAGGAGAAGGAGACAAACAGGGTGGAGATGGCAGAGAAGGGGGACCGGCCGCCGGAGGCGGTGGAGACCGAGATCCCCCGTCAGACGATAGTGATGAGTCGGAAGAGGACCAAGACTCAGACAATGTCGACGAGAATACTATCCGAAAGTTTCCTAAAATAATGGGCAGGGCATTAGGAAAAACATCAAGTCGACCAGCTCAAGCCTCTTTTGTTTACAAATATGAGGACAGCCAGAATGTGGATCTTTGGTTATTCGCCTGTCGAGACTACTTCAAACGAAACAAGTGGCAGTGGAAAAAAGAGTCGGATCGAATCACCTACGCTCTTAGCAAAATGGATGGAAAACAAGTTGCACCTTTCACCATCGGCTACCGCAAAGGAATGACAGGAGAGCTTGGGGCTACCAAGCATGAAGGTTATGACCTATGCGAAGTTTTCGCCAAACAAGTCAAGCCACGCTTTGGTCCCACACATGAGGCCGAAAAATCGCTCCGATCAATGGAAAACGTCAAATACAAGGGCGACACAAACCAGTACCTTTTAGAGATAGACAACCTCAACATCCATGTCAAGATGTCCGGGGTCGTGTTGAGGAAAATTATTGAAGATCACCTCCTGGCCCAAGCGCTCCGATGATTGTCACTGCATGAATATATCCTCGACTCGAAATCGTGAGAAGCTGTTCAAACAGCGACAAGAGCTGAGGAGGATTTCAAAGAAAGACAAGGTCTAAAAGGTAGCAGCCCGGGATCGGCCTCAAGTGGGAAACAAAACGAGATGAAGACGCTCGAAGTCGACGACGAAAAACCCAAAGAAACAATAATCAGCTAAAGACAAGCAGAGTATCAGGAGGGGCAGGCAGCGAAGAGGAAAGAGAAGAAGAGAAGACGGCGCCTAGGCAAAAGATAATGCATAGGGTATGGGCAGATGCTCACAAGGGGATCGAACAGTCTACCATCGACGAACGAATAGCTGCGGGCCAGTTCACAAGATGCACACTGACAAACCACGGATGGAAAACTGTCAGAAGGAAATCAGGTCAACGCAGTAAGGATCAGAGTTCGGAATCCCACCTAAGAAGAAATCGACCCAATGAATCAATCACCCACCGCGTCCAAATAGACCTCGGGAGCCGCCGTGGCTGATGATAGCCAAGGAGAAAGCTCGCGACTGGCTAGTCAAATGCCCCTGAGGTGGACCTTTAACGATGACGACAATGAGCTATGAGAGCTCTCAGGCACCATAGGGACGGCAAGTGGGTAGTCGGACCATCAATTCCGGAACAGAAACCTTGAAGAAGTCCTTGAATTGAACTCGAAGGGGACACTCTAAAAAGCGAGCCTCCGTAAGGGTATGAGTGCGACTTAGAGCCCGGTGGGTTAATAGAAACTACGAGAAGAAGGTCAAGGTACTTAGTCAAAACCAGAGAAAATTGAGAAAGACGAAGTTACTCGATATCCAGCAAGCGAACCGCGAGAATTCGAGTATCACCGGGGGGACCCTAGGACTATCTAAGATAGTATCAATCCTTAAGGGACAAAGACGGTTGGAAAGGAAAAGCACGGCTTTCGCTACAGGATACGGTCGACGAGTGGGTAAACAGGCACAGGCATATGTCACCTGAGTAATAGTTCCCGGAGACAGGATAAAAAGACAAAGCAAATAGGGCCGCCCAGGGAAACAAACCCCAAGTGCTAAGGGTTGCACCATAACAAGACACCATATCAGTGGTCTTGTCGGCCGAGGCGCCGACCCCAAATGGACCCTCAGAGTTGGCGTGTACGTCCGTCAGGACCGCTTCCCGTCACATGAGGACAAATGGGCTCGGGCTGGAGGAGAGGAGGAGGTATGGTGGATTCCTCGCCGAAGCTGGTATGGAAACACACGGGACGTAAGACCACCATACAGGGAAGCGCACCCTAGTGGCGACAGATCCTAGAGAAGTACCAGAATGAAGCGAACCACCCCTTTGGATGGGAACTCCTCGGCAGGAGGTAAAGACCGCTAGTAGTGGGCTGCCCGATCCAAAAAACAAGTTTGTTTACATTGCAAAATACTTGCTGAGAGGATATCCTAATCGGTTTTAACTTGGCGGTTAGCCGAAGGTCTTGCGTTCAAATCTCAATATTAGCAAAATTATTTAGATTTTCAAAAATATTTGATGAGGCGACAAGCATGTACATAGGATAGTTTAGCATAGTTTCTCTTACACAAGTTTGTCTGAGGAGCTTCAAGAGCCGAAACTGTGCGGGCACGGTAACAAACCACTCTAGTTACCAATAAAGTCACTCTAGCTTATCATGAAAAGATTTATCGAAGATAGGGCCCAGCCCCAAGCGAGTTAAGCCAAACCCAAAGCATTACGATTGCCCTGAAGGCAATGCCTTTATACAACTAAACGAACAACGCCATAAGATACGAGTTCTGCTAGACTCAGGATCAAACATCTTCCTACTGAACCAGAACACCGCACGAACGCTCAAAATACCCTACGAAGTAAGGGATAACCCTTTACAAATCACGGCCTTCAATGGCGAAATCTCCTCTACAGAGGAAAATATTTCTCTCATCCAATAAAATTAGAAATTGGAAAAACGGACACACGACTGAGGTTTCCTGGAAATAGCCGATGCAGGAAACAATGACATGATTATACCATTCGGATGGTGGCATCAGGAACACCCCATCTCGAATATTCAAGCTCCAAGCCAATGGAGTTTTGATAGCCCCAAATGCCTCGCCCATGTCGAAGATAAAGGAATAGCAGGTATGTTCGAATGGGACGAGACGGTGGCATTTGACGAAGAAGTACGAGTAGTTGGAAGAATTGGGACAACCTTCAAGGATGAAGTACAGCTCGAAAGTCTGCCAAAACATATTGGCAATACAAGGAGTTATTTGAAGAGGAAAAAGCGAGATGTTGGCGCCCAGACGAACCTACGATCATCCTATCGACTTAAAAGAAGGAGCACACCGCCGTGGGGACCGGTATATCCGATGTCAGCATACCAATTAAAGGAATTAGACGAATACCTAAAGAAAATGCTGGTACAAGGAAAAATAGTCCACAGCAAGTCTCCCGCTGGGGCGCCAATCCTGTTTGTCCAAAACCCGACGGAAGGTTACGATTATGTGTCGACTACCGACAGCTCAATAAGCTTACCATCCTAAATAAATATCCCTTACCGCTCATGACAGAACTAAGAGAACGAGTCGCCGGAGCCCAGATCTTCACTAAGCTAGACCTCAATGATGGCTATCACCTCATACGAATTGAAAGGCGACGAATGGAAAACCGCTTTTCGGACAAGATATGGCCATTACGAATACAAAGTCATGCCGTTTGGTCTAGTCAACGCACCGGCCACCTTTCAAGCTATGATGAATGAAATCCTGACAGAATTCCTAGACCATGGAGTAGTAGTTTATCTAGACGATATACTAATTTACTCAAAAAGTCTTAAGGAACACGAAGATTTGGTCAAGAAAGTACTCGCAAGATTAGAACAACATGATCTTGCAATCTCTCTGAAAAAATCTGTGTTTCACGTCAAGACGGTAGAATTCTTGGGATACATTGTAAATACGGAAGGGGTGACAATGAGCAAGCGGAAAGTGGAAAGTATTATGGGATGGAAGGCCCCTAAATCAGTAAAAGAGGTACAAATCTTTATTGGATTTGCAAATTTGTACCGAAGGTCATAAAAAACTTCTCTGGAATATGTAAACCAATAACCGATACCCTAAAAAATCAAGAAAAAGGGGTGAAAAAGCCTTTTTACTGGGGACAGGAGCAAGAAAAAGCCTTTGAAGAGCTAAAAAGGAGGTTCACGACAGCACCAATCCTAGCACATTTCTACCCAGATAGAAAGAGAGTGGTGGAGACCAACGCCAGTGACTTCGCTCTAGGCTGCGTATTGTCACAATACCTTGGGAAACGATTACACCCAGTGGGTTCCACTCCCGAAAGCTCAACGACGCCGAATGAAACTATGAGATCCACGATAAGGAACTTTTAGCAATCCTTGAAGCATTCAGGGAATGGAAACACTACCTAGTCGGAGCCGAAGAACCAGTCACCGTTTTACGACCATTAGAACCTCCAATATTTTTTAACAACAAAAGTCTGGAACCCTCGACAAATCCGATGGGCCCAATGGCTGGCAAACTTCAATTTCAAAATTGTCTACCGACCAGGAACCAAAGGGGGCAAACCGGATGCTTAAAGCAGGCAGCCGGAGTACCACCCTGAAGGGGGAGCTACATATCGAGAACAGTCAATTTTAAAGCCAGAACATTTCCAGGTTTCAAATATATCACAAAAGAAAAAATGAGAAATCAGCCTGGTATCAAAAAGACGTTGGCGACAAACCAGCTACGAATAAAAAGACTGTCCAAAGAAGCGATTCCCCGACAAAAGGCTCTAAGCTGGCGGCAGGACATGACATATACGCATTAGACGACGGTGTCATACCCGCACGAGGACAGATGATGGTGAAAACCGGAATAGCGATAGGACTGCCTAAGGGAACCTATGCAAGGTTAGCGGCAAGCAGTGGAATGGGTAGCAAAAATGCAATAGCAGTAGGAGGAGGAGTCATTGATGCCGACTATACTGGAGAAGTCAGAGTAATCCTCCGAAACCATACAGATATAGACTGCCTGTTTAATTGGGGCGATCGCATAGCATAGCTGATCGTTGAAAAGATTGAGACAACCGAGGCTATGGAAGTTGACCAGCTAGATGAGACAGAACGCGGCAGCCAAGGATTCGGATCAACCGACATCTCTATCAAAAGACTTGTCAATGCAAAAGAGAGCGAAGTCATGGTAACCATGCTATATGCTAACCGACAAGATAATGAATACTTTGACGAGGAAGACATTGGCTCTCCTCCATGACTGACACAAGAATAAACAATGCTATCGACGGAAATAGTTCCAGAGAAATGACTCCAGACAATGAATGACGAATTCCTGAACCAAGTCAGGCTAGCAGAGAAAGAAGACCAGGACTGGACAAGAAGAAAGGAAGAACTGGCCGATTAAAAGACACAGCGGAAGACATGCCGAAACATTGAGATATGGAAGACGGGCTGCTTTATTACAAGGGAAGACTGTTCATCCCCTCGAACGAGGACATCCTGACTGTGATCGCACAAGGATGCCATGACTCCAAGGTACCGGGACATTTTGGATAAGAAAAGACAATCGAGATCATCATGCGAGATATCTATTGGGAAAAACTAATGGACTGGGTTAATGACTATGTCAGATCATGTGACCACTGTCAATATAACCAATCCCCAAGACATGGGAAATATGGGTTACTCCAACCCCTAGAAGTCCCCTATGCCGCGTAAACCTCAATCTCGACCGACTTCATTACCCAACTCCCAGAGTCTCAAGGACAAACGCAAATCATGGTAGTAGTAGACAGCTTTACCAAAATGTCACACTTTATCGGCTTAAAGAAAGACGCGACCATGAAAGACATAGCGGACACTGTCCTTCGAGAGGTTTGGAAGCTTCACGGGCTCCCTACCGAAATCATTTCGGATATGGATGCAAAATTTTCGGGCGAGTTCTGGGAATCACTCTGCAAGGCTCTAGGAATTAAAAGAGGAATGTCGACGGCTTATCACCCACAGATGGACGGTCAAACTGAAGAAACCAATCAAGTACTGGAAGGATATTTGCGAAACTTCGTTAATTACGACCAGGACAATTGGTATCAGCTATTACCATTAGCCGAACACGCCTACATCAATTCCAAGGCAGCAGCACACAAGATTACACCTTTTTTCGCCAACTATGGTTTCCACCCACAGACAGAATGGATGAAAGAAAGAGAAGCTCAAAATCCAGGTGCAACAATGTACAAACATTGGATGCAGACGATCCATGATAAAGCCAAACAGACGTTAAATGAAACCCGCGAAGCGATGAAAAAATACTACGATCGAAAGGCGACTCCTCAGCCAGACATCGATGTTGGAGATTTGGTAATGCTAAACGCAAAGAACATCAGAACCAAACGCCCCTCGAAGAAGCTAAGTCCAAAGCTTTATGGCCCCTTTAAAGTATTAGAAAAAAGAGGGAACAGAGCATACAAATTGGAAATCTCGCCTGGCTGGAAAATCCACCCAGTATTTCACGTCTCGTTGCTTGAGCCTTATCTAGATTCTAATTGACCGAACCGAGACCAACGACCCCTCAAACCTGAAGATGTTGAAGGGGACCTCGAAGGGGAAGTTGAAAGGATTATAAAAAGCGAGGTCATCTCGTATACAAGAAAGGTTCGGGGCAGAAATAAGAAGTTTAAAGAACTTTGATATTTTGTAAAATGGAAAGGTTGTGCTGAAGATGAAAATACCTGGGAGCCAGCGGAGGGGTTGGTAAATGCCAGAGAAGAGGTGGATAAGTTTCATAGGGAAAATCCGGACATGCCGGGCCTAGAAGAACTTGAGTAGTATGCGAAAGGTTTTCCACGGGTGGACAAGTAAACGCTTGTGGTTTTTACCCCTACCATGCTGAGCTCGAAAAGGAATGTAAATTAGTAGTTACAGACTGAGAAAGTATCCGGGATGGAACTTCGGAGAGGGGAACTCATGTTGGGCACAGGGCTCCCCGGTACATTATTAGGGACAAGTTACCCTACCTTTCGCAAAAATCTCCTTTGGAAAAATACAACTCACCCCACTCCGGCCCCGACTTTGGACCACTAGATCAACACTGGTCGCCGCGGGAGTTGTGTCCCCTCACCAAAACCCACAGTCAAGATAACCCATCTTGTAAAACCGAATACGTTGCGGCAGTCTGTCCGACCGGTTCCTGTTCGCAGGATATGTGAGAGGAGGTCTTCCTCGACCTTATGCAGGTGGAAGCACTCGAATCGGACGACGTCGCATAAAGTTACAAGCCCTCGAAGATATTGGATCGAAGAGTGGTCATTAAGTAACAGGACGAAAACTACTTGAAAGTTAGACACTTCAGTCTGGAAAGTCGCCCAGTACTAGAAGAATAGTCTATACCCAGGAAGGGGGTCGGGGAACCCCCGAAGGACCTATGAGCATAAGACCGATAACTATGTTCGAAACCATTGGTTCGATTCATAGTCAAGAGTCGTATAATGCCGGTAAACAAAACCGGAAGACATATATGCAGTCTGGTTTCCGACGGAGCTGACAAAAGAAGACTGGCCATCTTCGGTTCAGTGGGTAGTCTCTCTGCCTTAGCAAACGTGGGTCATTATTCGTAACTTGATTCGCTTCGGATAAAAGATCGTACGAACACTACGAGAGGTGTCCACACCATCGTAGAATTAAAGTTCTTATGTATCTACAAGTCGCGTATGGGTGCAGAGGTTTTTCAGGGTCAGAAAGGGTTCGCACTTCTGTTGAAGTCGGAAAGAAGAGTAAGAGATACTTAGTTATATAGAAAGATTATGTAGCCCGCAAACACCCAGACGCCGAATATAAATATCGAGGTGTTTTCGCAGCTTATACAAATAACAAGCAACGGAGAAGAGACCTTAACAATATATACACGTTACTACTTTAAATTCTTATCGCACGATTACTTTTATCATAATACATTCGTCTCCCTAAACAATATTCTCCAAGCACTTATTCAGCGATTAGGGCCATAGCGTAATAACTCTCTCCCATTACGCTACCCCCATAACAGGTGTTCGGGGTGGACCTAAAGCAGTTGGTGACCCATCTTTGGACGTGATGCCAGTGGATGTCCATCTTGTGGAGTAGCCCCTTGATCGGAGCAAAGAGGTCTGCCCCATATGACAGGATCGGAAAAATAAGAGAGTACGCCAGCCTGTGGCACAGATGGGGGAGCACCCCTGAGCCGTTAGCTGACAGTCTTCTCACTGCCGCGAAGGCGGCCTGGGAGAGGGCGAGAAGACTTGCATAAGGTAGCAGTTTTTTCTTTATTCTTTTTTTTCTTTTTTTTTTATCTCATGTACTCATTGTTAAGGTACAAGAACTCGCATGCAGCGCTAGCTATGGCGTAAAGAAAACCTTAATCCCAAAACAAACAACAATGTAAAAACACAAAACTATCATCTCCAAGCTGTGTCAAGTACTCGACACAATACCAACATACGGAATTCACATTAGGAAAACACCAAAACCAACACGGGCTTTGCTATAAGAAACAACAAACACCAAAGAAAACCAACTCAGCCCAATCGCTGAAATCAAGTAGTACGTAATGGAGACGACTCGAAAAGGCCCTTAGCAGCTGGGGAGGAGGGAAAAACCATTGAAACAGGAGACGAAACCTCGTAAGAGGCCATGGTAAGAGGAAAGTTGGTGCACGTCTCATTGATGTAGGAGGCAAGCACTAGCAGGAGTTGGGCGGAGGACCAAAGTGGGGCGTCGGCCCCAACCGAGGACACACCTTGGAGGTGGTCTGCCCTGGGGGTAGCTTTGGCTGCGCAATGAAGGACAGCGTGGCTGAAAGTCTCGTCTTCCTCGCCACACAGAGGGCAAAGGGGTGAGAGATCAGGTTGGGACCAGGAGGGGTGGGCACCCAGGTAGCTTTTCTGGCCCCGCATCTGATGGATTCAGCCGGCCATAAATTTTCCAAGGCCCATGAAAGGGTGTGGAGATACACTGAGCGGGAAATGATACTATGCCGGTGGCGGGGCAGTGGCTTTCCATGAGTCAAGTATCATGGACCAAGCCTTGCCCTGGAGGGTGCGGTAAGAGGCCCGCATGAGGGCCTCTGAAGGGAGAACCGGAAGATCCGGAAGAAGAGACGACCCAAGCAGGGGGAGAGCCGAGAGTCCCCCAAAGAAGGGGAGAGTGAGGTGGGCGAGGGCGTCAACCGGTAAGTGAGTCCTGACAGGAGGTTTACGTTGAGTGGTGGACCAGAGGAGGGGCCTGACGTTGGGGTCCAGGCCAATGCAGAGAGACCTAAGGTTCTCTTTTTCCCGGTCGGGAAGAGCAGAGGAAAAAGATGAATGAAGCCGGGCTGCCGCCGGGTTAATAGTGGGTGGAGAGCAGCACAAACGCAAAGCCACTATGCGGCGCTTGTGAACAAGGAGCACTGAGAGAGGGGGGAGGGTAGCCTCCGCGGCTAGGATAGTGGTGGGAGTGGCCCTGAAGCAGTTTGTGACCCATCTCTGGACGTGGTGCCAATGGATGTTCATTTTGTGAAGGAGCCCCTTGGTTGGGACGAAAAGATCCAGACCATAGGACAGTATGGGAAAGATAAGGGAGTATGCCAACTTGTGGCAAAGGTGAGGGGAGACCCCGGATCCCGCCCCCGACAACCTCCTGACCACCGCGACGGCAGCTTGTGAGAGGGCAAGACGGCGGGAGAAATGGGCAGTTGAAGAAATGTTCGGAAGAAACCAGTATCCCAGCCATCGAAGCTGAGCAGTGGGGAAGAACAACTGGCTGTCCAGGGAGATAGGGGGGGCCTCGGATCGCCTGGAGTGTCCCTCTGATGTGGGGTCTGCCAGTGGATGAGCTCAGTTTTGGGAATGGAAAAGCCAACCTTGACTGCCATGGCCTTAGCTTTCATGACACCGAAGGTCCTTTGAAGCAATCTGACGTTGGTACGATAAGAAGAAGAAGCAACAGTTACAGAAAAATCATCAACATAGGACAAAATAACCCCTCTGGGAACTGCCACATGTAAACAAGAAACATAAATAACAAACAACAAAGGAGAGATAGGAGACCCCTGAGGGGTACCAACAGTAACAGAAGAAAAAATCTTAGGAGAACCCTGAAACAACAAGCAGCACCTTCTGTCGGTTAAAAAGGAAAACACCCAAGAAATCAAGTAACGGTTGACCTTCTTCCTGCGAAGAAGGGAGCAGAGAATGGAGGCGTCAACGTTGTCAAAGCCACCTTTGATGTCTAAACAGAGAGAAGAAACCTTCCTGCGGGACCTTTGTATTGTGCGAACGGAGTCTACCATCGCGGTACAGGCATCGAAGGAGGAGAGGGTTGGAAGCGAGCCACATTGGTTTGGGGATAGGAGCCCTTGGAAGTGGGCGACGGCGGAGAGGCGGGAGGCAACAATCCTTTCCAGGATCTTGGATATTGTTTCCAGCAGGACAATATTGCGGAAGGACGCCTGCGAGTTGTAGGAAGCCCTTCCGGGCTTATCTAGGACTACCCCGTGGGCGTGCTTGAGGGAGGCAGGGTGGTGACCATATAGAAGGACTGGGGCCAAGAGGGAGGTCAGAATGTGTGGGGAGGCCTTATGGAGAGCTTTCCATACAGCGTATAGAATAGTGTCCGGGCCAGGGGAAGAGGACGGGGAACATTTGGAAAGGGCCGAGGCGACCTCCTCAGCCATGAGGGTTGGGGTGTCGTCAAAGGCGGAGAGTCTGGCCGGTACCACAGGGGCGGGTCTTGTCGGGAAAAAATGAGCCAAAAGCGTGGAGTTGATATCCTACGAAGTGATGGCATCGGGAAAGGACGGCAAACGGGAGACTGGCCGGCCTAGGGAAAACTTCTTGACCGTTCAGATCGAGTGAGGGGTGGCGTCAGCCAGGAGAGACCTCCAGTGGGAACCTTTAGCACTTTTAATGGCTTTGAAGTACCCGTTTTTGGACAGCTTGGCTGCCGCCCGGTCTTGTGGAGAGAGGGAGGCGCTGGCCTTGCGAGATGCGGAGTGATATTCGCCACGGAGGAGGGACAGCAGTGGGGACAACCAAGGTTTGGACCTGCTGGAGGGGCGGGAGAGCAGAGTATGACTGATCAAGAGTGAGGTAACTGAGCGGAGTGCATGGTCAAACCAAGCCTCAAGAGCAACGAGGGGGGGGTTCATGGGAGGGGGCGGGATAGCCAAATCAGCCAAAAGGGGGGATACCGCTGTCCAATCTGTCAAAAGCCAGTTGGGAGCCGGGGGGGGAGGGTGCAGTTTCGGATGCTGTAAACAAATTGAAATAGGAACATGGTCTGAGCCAGTGGAGGGAAGGGACGTGTCCCAACCTTAAACACAAGGATGCAGGGACGACGAAGAAAACGCAAAATCAATAACAGAAGGCCTGGCAGCGCCCCCAAGGGGAAACCTTGTAAAGACGCCTGGGGTATTCAAAAGGGAATAACCCCGTTCAGAAGCCTTCTGGTAAAACGGGAAAGACAAGGCCAGCTCCTCTGTGGAGTGACGGTGAGAGGGATCAGCAAGGGGGTGATGCAGATTAAAGTCTCCAACCACAAGGAGAGGAAGCACAGAAATGGGAAAAGCTACAAGGGGCGGAACTGACACTTCCCCCCGCCTTTTACCTGGGAGATTATACAAATTCAAAATACGAAAGGACGGAAAACCAACTCCAAACAAGTCATTTGCAAACACATCAAGCGAAAACACATCGGATCTCCCCATAGAGTTGGGCAGGACCGAGACTTCTTTCTGAAAAGCCAACGAAACATAAAAAGCAACTTTGGGTTTGGGGGCGGCAGAGGTGGGAAAAAAGCTGTCAAAGCCTTGAAAGGTAGGGAGGCGTCCCCTCCAGAAGGGGGGGTCTTGAAGGGCCACGATGGCCGGAAAATTGGGGGAGTTAGCAAAAGAGTTAAACAGCGAAAGGAAGACATCCAGCTCCCTAAGGAGTTGTGTTGAATAAGATGAAGCGAGCGGAGGGGTGCCGGCCCCCTCGGGTTTTCAGTAGGGGTGTTAGACATCTACCGGCACGAGGCCGAGGTGTCTCTGGGGGCTGGGGAGGGGCTGGGGTCCACATCGGGGAGCGGACGGCCAGACCTTGAGGGGGGGCGATAAGAGGAAAAAGAAGGCATTGGCCTAGGAGTCACCAGAGGATCTGTCCCCGAGGGGATAGGTCGTGGTTCGGGGGTGTTGAGCACCGGGTCCTGGGGTGGGGCAAGGAGATCTGTCTCGGTAGTGTCCATGTCGTCAGCATCAACGGGGGGACCTCTTGGGATGGGGTTGGAAGGGGGGCGCTCGGGGCAGTCTCTGTCCCTAGCAGAGTGAGGGCCGTGACAGTTGGGGCATCTGGACGGAGAAGCTATGCAGCAGCCGAGTACAGGGCGGAGATTGCCTTCCTTAGGGCAGGTAGGGTTGGAACAGCGATGGTCAGCTTTAGAGTGGGGGCCTGCACAGAGCTGGCAAACAGTCGATTCCTTGAAGAGGGGTTTTTGGTGGCCGAACTTCCAGCAGTTGAAACACTGGGTTTGGGCATTGGAGGAGTAGGCTCACTTTACTTCACGATTATCGCCAAAGAGGAGGATGCGGGGGGTCGGTCATACGCCATGCCAGG
Organism: Tuber borchii; assembly: GCA_003070745.1. Classification (NCBI taxonomy): domain Eukaryota; kingdom Fungi; phylum Ascomycota; class Pezizomycetes; order Pezizales; family Tuberaceae; genus Tuber; species Tuber borchii. Next base: position 24,208 of record NESQ01000559.1, on the reverse strand, counting down.
TCTGCTGGGACATGGACGACGACAGAGAAGGCTTTCTTACCGTTGGTTCTAGATTCGCGGTCACCATTTAGAAAACGGGAGCGAGTGATGATCAAGTTTTTGGCGTTGTCACCACCAGCTAATAGAAGGGGGTGGAGCTCCGCGTCCGTGTCTGGGTGTGCGTCCATGGGCAGGCTATGAATAGCAAACTGGACATCAGTTGGAGCGTAACGGAAGTGTTCCCAAGGGTTGTCATTGTCCGGGAAAGATTGATTTAGCCTTGCAGCAAAGGCATCACAGAAGGGGGTGTAACAAGAAGCGGGAACAAGGGGGTCAGCCACAGTAAGCGAACCAGCGCCCTTCAGGCTAACCGAGACTCTGAATGACCTTGGGAGCTCAGAGCCGGCTTCACGTAGGACAGCGGCAGCGATATCAGGGAAGCGGACACGAATAGAGGATTCCTGGGGGTGGGGGCAGTGAGTTGATCTGGGGGCGTAAAACCTTCTGGCAGCACTGGGGAGGGGGGCAGGACCCTTTGGAGAGGCATCCTGCACAACAGCCGCGACTTTGTTAGCAGAGGTGGCAGGGGGCATTCTTCCCATTGGCTTTGGTTTTTGCCTTGTTGGCTCTAACCACGGCATTAAACTCAGAGGTACCACAATGGATGACCTGGGCGTAAGATTTTGGCTGGGGGGGGGCACGAGGGGGGGGGGGAGCAACCATGGGCTGAGGGACTGAGCTAGATGGGCCAGGAGGGCCTGAGTGAGTGGTTGGGGGGGGTGGGGGGGGGGGGCTACTCCCTATCTGAGGGGCCCCGGAGGGGAGCGGGGCGGCCATTCTATGTGATAGGTCACGGAGAGCATCCCGGATTTCTCGGAGTTGCTCGTTGGGGGAAGAGTTATCGACCTGGGACTGCAGGTCGTGTACAGTGGAACCGAGCTCCTCCAACTGGGAGCTGAGCGAGTTGACTGCGTGGAGGGAGGCACACATCAGAGGGAGAAGAGAGCTTTCGCCAATGGAGAGGCCGTCGCATTCCTGGGGGGTGAGTGAGGGCAGCTGTTCGGGAGTGAAGCTGATGAGAGAACGAGTACATGAGAAGAGTGAGGCCAGAAAGCGAGCCTCGGGAGAGATCTCAGAGGTTGAGGGAGTAACAGAGAAAGGCCCAGCATGGGGTTGAAAAAGCGAGATGGGGGGACCATGGGGGTCCATGATCAGACGATGGAGGGGTATGAAGCCCAACTAAGGCAGAGTGAGGGGTGTTAGTGGGGATCGTGCACTAGAAACTGTGGTGTTGTAAAAGCTGTGGTCAGGAAAGTAGAGGGCGCGGAGCGTTGTTGCATAAGGTAGCGGTTTTTTTTTTTTTTTTGTTTTTTTTTATCTCAGTTTTGCATTTTATTCGTACAACTACCAGGAAAAACCAGACATGCAGCACTAGCTATGGCCAAGAAAAACCTACGCATCTCTCCCTCATGGGATCAATGCCACGCCCCCAAGACCCTATGGTACGGGCCCAACCGCACATCTCGCCCTCAAAAAAGTAAAAATAAAATACTCTCAGCGAGCAAGCAGGAAGACGCAGAAAACCCTTCAGAAGCTCCCCTGAACATACAAAAGGATTACAAAAGGAAGCCCGCACACGCGGGAAATGAGGGAAACTCCACTACTCAGAAACCTACAAAAGAATAGAACAACATCTCCGTAGGGGCAGCCTAATTAACTTAAAGAAGTCGGCGGCCGCCATTACTCCGGGCCCAAGGCGTTGACATCGATCGAGGAGGCAGTGCAATACCACGACAGAGCGTAACCGAGGATGCGACCTTGGACAGCCGCAGGGGGCACAAGGCCGAGTGGTAGTAGGGTACCAGCCAAAAGAGGGGAAGTGTAGCTGTAACCGAGCAATGGGACGAAACCAAGAGAAGAGGAGGAAGGGTAGACCCAAGTATCGTAGGAACTATCGGAAACGTGTGCGTGTCTGACTAGGCAGTCTCCGACGAAACGTAATCGAAGAGAGCTGAGAAATCGACCGTAGCCTGGTGAAAAGTTTTCTCTTACTGCGAACCGTGATCCCAGCCGTCTGTAACATGGACGCGAGGGTGTTGCCGACCGTGCAAATGTTAAACGAAAACACAAAACAAGAGCGAAGAGAAGGATGGGCCAGGGCCTAAGAAACGGGTGCCCATGTCCGAGTCTATCATAGGGGGGGGGTTGCAGCTCACTCAGAGTCCGGGAGGAGAAAAGTGACGATGATTTCTCATGGTTTTGAGATTTCAATCGCCGGAGGTGTAGAGGAGATGGTTCGTGTTGCATAAGGTAGCGGTTTTTTTTTTTTTTTTTTTTTTTTTTTTTTTTTTTATATCATGTATTCATTGTTAAGGTACAAGAACTCGCATGCAGCGCTAGCTATGGCGTAAAGAAAACCTTAATCCCAAAACCAATAACAAAATAAAAACTCAAACAAACATCCCCAAGCTGTGTCAAGTACTCGACACGATACCAACATACGGAATTCAACAGCACGAAAAATCAAACAAACCCAAGCTCAACACGAAAAATCCTAAAACAAAAGTAAACTTAACATAAAACCTAACATTTTAAGTCACGTAGGACGCAAAGGAGATGACTCGAAAAAACCCCTAGCAGCCGGGGAGGAAGGAAAAACCATAGAAACCGGTGACGACATCACAAAGGTAGCCATTGTGGGAGGAAAATTGGTGCACGTCTCATCGATGTAGGAGGCGAGCCCTAGAAGGAGGTGGGCGGAGGACCAAAGTGGGGAGTCAGCCCCTACGGAGGGCACGCCTTGGAGGTGGCGGGCTCTGGATTCGGCTTTGGCTTCGCAGCGAAGGACGGCGTGGCTGAAAGTCTCATCCTCCTCCCCACAGAGGGGGCAGAGGGGCGAGAGATCAGGTTGTGACCAGGAGGGGTGGGCGGCCAGGTAGCTCTTCTGGGCCCTCATTTGGTGAATTCGACCAGCCATGAACTTTCCTAAGCCCATGAAAGGGTGTGGAGTTGTGCCGAGAGGGAAAACATAGTAGGGCGGTGGCGGGGCGACCTCCTTCCACGACTGTATCATCATGGCACGGGCCCTGCGTTGGAGTACGGTGTATGAGGCCCTCATCAGGGATTCCGGGGGGAGAGATGGGAGGTCCGGCAGCAAGGACGAGCCCAGAAGGGGGAGTGGGGAGACCCCCTCGATAAGGGGAAGGACGAGGTGGGCGAGAGCGTCGACCGGAAGGTGCGTTCTGACAGGGGGTTTTCTTTCGGGGGTGGACCAAAGGAGGGGCCTGACATTAGGGTCAAGGCCAGAGCAGAGAGCCCTTAGGTTCTCAGCACACCGATCGGGAAGGGCCGAAGGGAAGGACGAGTGGAGGCGGGCAGCCGCGGGGTTGATAGTGGGGGGGGAGCAGCAGAGTCGAAGGGCCGCCATGCGGCGTTTGTGCGCGAGGAGAACCGAGAGGGGAGGGAGAGCAGCTTCCGCAGCAAGGATGGTGGTAGGTGTGGCCCTGAAACAGTTTGTGACCCATCTCTGGACGTGGTGCCAGTGGGTGTTCATTCTGTGGAGCAGCCCTTTGGTTGGAACGAAGAGGTCGGCCCCGTAGGAGAGAATGGGGAAGATTAGCGAGTATGCCAATTTATGACAGAGATGCGGAGAGACCCCGGAGCCCGGGCCCGACATTCTCCTAACGGCCGCGAAGGCAGCTTGAGAAAGGGCGAGGCGGCGAGAGAAATGAGCGGTGGTCGAAACATTGGGGAGAAACCAGTAGCCCAGCCAACGGAGCTGAGCAGCGGGGAAAAAAACCTGACCGTCCAGGGCAATGGGAGGGGGTCTTGGGTCACTCGGGAGGTCCCTCTGATGAGGGGTACGCCAGTGAATGAGTTCCGTCTTGGGAATGGAGAACCCAACCTTGACAGCTGTGGCCTTGGCCTTCATGACACCGAAGGTCCTTTGAAGCAGCCTAACGTTGGTACGGTATGAAGAAGAAGCAACAGTAATAGAAAAATCATCAACATAGGACAAAATAACCCCTCTGGGGACTGTCACATGTAAACAAGAAACATAAATAACAAATAACAATGGAGAAATCGGGGACCCTTGAGGAGTACCGACGGTAACAGAAGAAAAAATCTTAGGGGAACCCTGAAACAACAAACAACACCTTCTGTCAGTTAAAAAGGAAAACACCCAGGAAATTAAATAACGGTTGACCATCTTCCTACGAAGAAGGGAGCAGAGAATAACGGCATCGACATTGTCAAAACCACCTTTGATATCCAAAAAAAGGGAGGAAACTTTTCTGCGGGACCTCTGCAGGGTGCGGACGGAGTCAACCATAGCCGTGCAGGCATCGAAGGAGGAGAGGGATGGGAGGGAGCCACACTGATTGGTGGACAAGAGCCCTTGAAACCGGGCGACGGCGGAAAGACGGGAGGCAACGATCCTCTCGAGGATTTTGGAAACAGTTTCAAGAAGAACAATGATGCGAAAAGAAGTGGGGGAGTCGTAGGAGGCCTTGCCTGGCTTGTCGAGGACTACACCATGTGCCCGCTTGAGGGAGGCGGGGTGGTGCCCATATAGTAGAAGCGGGGCCAGGAGAGAGGTAAGGATGTGCGGGCAGGCTTTGTGAAGGGCCTTCCACACGGAGTAGGGAATAGTATCTGGCCCAGGAGCGGAGGACGGAGAGCACTTGGAGAGAGCAGCGGCAACCTCTTCTGCTGTGAGGGTCGGGGTGTCGCCGAAGGCTGAGAGGTTGGCGGGGAGGGAGGGCGTGGGGCGAGCCGGAAAGAAATGTGCGAGAAGCGAGTCGTTGATGTCCGACGGAGTCATAGCGTCGGGGAAGGATGGAAAGCGTGAGACGGGACGGCCCAGTGAGAATTTCTTAACTGTCCATATGGAGCGTGGGGTGGCTTCGGCAAGAAGGGATCTCCAGTGGGAGCTTTTAGCGTTTTTGATCGCCCTGAAATACCCGTTTTTGGAGAGCTTTGCAGTCATCCTATCCTGAGTGGAGAGGGAGGCCCTTGCTTTTCGAGACGCGGAGTGATATTCGCGGCGGAGGATTGAGAGTAGCGGAGACCACCATGGTTTGGATCTACTGGAGGGTCGAGAGAGCGGGGTGTGGCTGATCAGGAGCGAGGTGACCGAGCGAAGGGCACAGTCGAACCAGGCCTCGAGAGCAGACCGGGGAGGGTTAACCGGAGGGGGGGGGAGGACAAGGGCCTCCAAGAGGGGAGTGAGGGACGCCCAATCCGTCAGCAGCCAGTTGGGGGAAGGAGGGGGGGGGTGCAGTATGGGATGCTGTAATAAAATAGAAATAGGAACGTGATCTGAACCAGTGGAGGGTAAAGAGGTATCCCAGCTTTGAACAAAGGGATGCAATAAAGAAGAAGAAAAAGCAAAATCAATAACAGAGGGTCTGGCGGAGCCACCAAGGGGAAACCTCGTGAACACGCCCGGAGTATTTAAAAAGGAGAAGCCTTGTTCGGAGGCTCTCTGGAAGAAGGGAAAGGACACAGCCAGCTCGTGCGCGGAATGGCTGCGGGAGGGGTCGGCAAGGGGATGATGTAGGTTAAAATCTCCCACCACAAGAAGGGGGAGCGGGGAAGAAGGAAAAGCAACGGAGGGGGACACAGACACATCCCCCTCCTCTTGCCCGGGAGGCTATACAAGTTCAAAATACGAAAGGAAGGAAAACCAACACCAAACAAGTCCTTAGCAAACACATCAAGTGAGAACACATCGGCCCTATCCGCAGAGCTAGGGAGGACCGAGACTTCTTTCTGGAAAGCCAAAGAAACATAAAACGCAACTTTGGGTTTGGGGGATGTGGAGGAAGGAAAGTAACTATCAAAACCTTGAAAAGACGGAAGGCGACCCTTCCAGAAGGGGGATCTTGTAGGGCAACAATGGCCGGGTAGTTGGGGCACTCAGCAAAGGAATTAAACAAAGAAAGAAACACATTCCAGCTCCCTAAGCAGTTGTGTTGAACGAGATGAAGCGAGCGGAGAGGGACCGGCCCCCTCAGGGTTTCGGAGGGTGTGTTAGACATCTACCGGCGCGAGGCCGCAGAGTCTCTGGGGGCAGGGGAGGGGCTGGGGTCCACATCGGGGAGCGGACGGTCAGACCTTGAGGGAGGACGGTAGGACGAAAAGGAGGGCATCGGCTTTGGAGTGACGAGGGGGTCGGAGCTGGACGGGATGGGTCTAGGTTGGGGTGTGCTAAACACTGGGTCCTGAGGGGGGGAGGGGGGGCCGTATCAGAGGTGTCCATGGCATCAGAGTCGCCAGGAGGACCTATCGGGACGGGGTTAGGAGGGGGGCGTTCGAGACATTCTCTGTCCCTTGCGGAGTGAGGGCCGAGGCAGTTAGGGCATCTGGCTGGGGAGGCAATGCAGCAGCCGAGGATGGGGCGAAGGTTGCCTTCGCATAAGGTAGCGGAAGACGCCCTCTCATATATCCTGCGAACAGGAACCGGTCGGACAGATGGCCGCGACGTATTTGGTATTGCAAGATGGGTTACCTTGACTGTGGGTTTTGGTGAGGGGACACAACTCCCGCAGCGACCAGTATTGACCTAGCCGTCCAATGTCGGGGCCGGAGGGGGGTGAGTTGTATTTCGCCAAAGGAGATTTTTGCGCAAGGTAGGGTAACTTGTCCCCAATAATGTACCGGGGAGCTCTGTGTCTAACATGAGCTCCCCTCTCCTAAGTTCTGTCCCGGATACTTTCTCAGTCTCTAACTACTAATTTACATTCCTTTTCGAGCTCAGCATGGTAGGGGTAAAAACCACAAGCGTTTACTTGTCCACCTGTGGAAAACCTTTCGCATACTACTCGACTTCTTCTAGGCCCGGCATGTCTGGGTTTTCCCTATGAAACTTATGCACCTCTTCTCTGGCATTTGCCAACCCCTCCGGTGGCTCCCAGGTATTTTCATCTTCGGCGCAACCCCTCCACTTGACAAAATATCGAAGCTCTTTAAACTTCTTATTTCTGCCCCGAACGTTTCTTGTATACGAGATGACCTCGCTTTTTACAATCCTTTCAACTTCCCACCAGAGGTCCCTTTCGACATCTTCGAGTTGGATTGGTCGTTGTTACCAGTTCGCTCGATCAGGAACCCTTTAAGGCTCAAGGAACGAGACGTGGAATACTGGGTGTATTTTCCAGCGAGGCGAGATGTCCAACTTGTATGCTCTATTCCCTCTTTTTTCTAAAACCTTAAAAGGGCCGTAGAGCTTTGGACATAACTTCTTCGAAGGTCGCTTGGTTCTAATGTTTTTTGGGTTTAACATTACCACATCTCCGACCTCAATGTCTGGCTGGGGAGTCGCTTGTCAGTCGTAGTATTTTTTTCATCGCTTCGCGGGTTTCATTTAACGTCTTTCTGGCTTGGTCATGTATTGTCTGCATCCAGTGTTTATACATGGTCGCGCCTGGGTTTTGAGCTTCTCTTTCTTTCATTCATTCTGTCTGCGGGTGGAAGCCATAGTTGGCGAAGAAAGGCTAATCTTGTGTGCTGCTGCCTTGGAGTTATTGTAGGCGTGTTCGGCTAACGGTAATATCTGGTACCAATCGTCCTGGTCGTAATTGATGAAGTTTCGCAAGTATCCTTCTAACACTTGGTTGGTTCGTTCAGTTTGCCCGTCCATCTGTGGGTGATAAGCTCTCGACATTCGCCTTTTAATTCCTAGCGTCTTACACAGTGATTCCCAGAATTCGCCCGAGAATTTTGCATCCATATCCGAAACCATTTCAGCCGGGAGCCCATGAAGTTTCCAAACTTCTCGAAGGAAGGTATCCACTACGTCCTTAGCCGTTGCTTTTGTTTTTAAGCCTATACAGTTTGCCATTTTGGTGAACCGGTCTACTACTACCATAATCTGTGTATGTCCTTGAGCCTCAGGGAGCTGGGTAATACAGTCGTTTGAGATTGAGGTCCATGTAGCATAGGGGACTTCTAGGGATTGAAGTAACCCATACTTCGCATGTCTCGGGGATTTGTTGTGTTGACAGTGGTCGCACGATCTGACATAGTCGTTGACCCAGTCCGTCTATTTTTCCCAATAGAAATCCTGGGTGATAATCTCGATTGTCTTTCCTTGTCCAAAATGTCCTGCTACCTTGGAGTCGTGGCATCCTTGTGCGATCTTGGTTAGGATATCCTCGTTTGAGGGGCTGAAAAGTCTTCCCTTGTAGTAGAGCAGTCCGTCTTCCACGTCCCAATGTTTCGGCATGTCTTTCGCTTGTTCTTTTAATTGGCTTAGCTCTTCTTTCCTTCTCTTCCAGTCCTCATCTTCTTTTCCTGCCAGCCTGACTTGGTTCAGGAAATCGTCATTCATCATCCGGAGTCGTATCGCCGCAACTATTTCTGTCGATAACATCGTCTTCTCTTGGGCCAGGCGGGGATGAGAACCAATATCTTCTTCGTCACAGTACTTGTTTTTCTCTCGGTCAGCATATAAAATGCTTACGATAACTTTGCTTTCCTTCCCTTTCACGAGTCTTTTAATGGAGAGATCGGTTGATCCGAATCCTTGGTTACCGCGCTCTGTGTCGCTTAGCCGGTCAACTTCCATGGCCTCGCTTGTCTTGATTTTTCGACAATGAGTTGTGCTATGCGATCGCCTCTTTGGAACAGGCAGTCTCTGTCTGTATGGTTTTGGAGGATTACTTTAACTTCTCCAGTATAGTCGGCGTCAATGACTCCTCCTCCTACTGCAATTCCGTTTTTGCTAGCCATTCCACTTCTTGCCGCTAATCTTGCATAGGTTCCTTTTGGTAGTCCTATGCCTATTCCAGTTTCTATCATCACCTGTCCTTGTGTGGATATGATACCGTCCTTTAACACATATATGTCATCGCCTGCTCCTAGCTTGGAGCCTTTCGTCGGGGTTATCCCTTTTTTCTTTTTTTTCTTTTTTTTATATCATGCGTTCATTGTTTTAAGGTACAAAAACCTTCATTTAGCGGTGGCTATGGAAAAATCAAAACCTATAAAGCAAAAACCAACAACAAAAGAAACCATTTCCCACGCTCTGGTAGTACTAAGTAGTGAAGCCACAAAACCTTCGGCCTCGTCTGTCAAAAAACATAACTAATATACGGAAATTCCACCATGCTTCGCAACTCCTAGCATCTACAAAGGAGAACATAACTTGCGGAACTGAAGGCCGTGGGGGGGGGCAGGGGGTGGGCTTGGGACGGGATTCAGGCGGTGGGGTGGGTACTAAGGGGGGGGCAGGGCGTCACTAGGCGGAAACCCGGTTTGAGTGTCTAGGATGAAGCGCCAAATGGCGGAGAGAGAAGGCGGAAGGTTCCAAATTGGGCTCTCGGGTGAGAGGCTATCGACCGCACCTAGATGGCGGTGTCTGGCGTCAGCTCTGGCTGGGAAGCGTAGGATGGCGTGTTCGAAGGTTTCAGGGGCTTCCTGACACCGTGGGCTGGTGGATGGGTGGGTAGGGTCGTCGCGCCAGGTGGGGTGGGCCAGGAGGTAGCTCTTGCTCGAACGCATCTGATGTATGCGGCTCGCAGCAAACTTAGCCAGTCCCATGAACGGGTGGGGGGCCAGGGAGGCAGGGTACATGCAGTAGGGTGGGACCGGGAGGGACTCTTCCCAGTCTTGCAAGAGTAGGGCTCGGGACCTCTCCTTAAGGGTGGAGTATGGTCGGGCCATGAGGGTTGGGGGGGGGATGTCTTCCGAGGCGGGGAGGGCGTTTTTCGCAATGTGAGGGAAATTCGAGAATCCATGTGCTAGGGGGAAAGCGATGTGGGCGAGCTCGTCGATGGGGAGGTGTCTCCTCATGGGGGGGGAGGCTACCGGGACATTCAAGTTAAGGGGGCAGTTCATCGGAGCGGCACTGACTGCCAAAGGTCGGCAAGAGTCGGGAGCTCTGAAGCTAGACAGGGATGGGAATATGGGAGGGAGGCGGGCAGCTGCGGGGTTCAAGGTCGGCGGAGAACAGCAGACCCTGAGAGCCGCGGTGCGTTTCTTGTGTCTGTAATACGGGCCGATCCGGGGGAGGCAGGCTTCCCTGGCTAGGATAGGGATGGGTGTGGCGAAGTAGCAGTTGGTGGTCCATCTCTGGACTCGGTGCCAAAAGGAGCTCATGCGGCAAATCGAGCGGGTGTTAGGATGAGGAGATCTGCCCCGTAGGTGAGGATAGGGAGGATGAGTCCCATAGCGAGGCGGTGTGTAAGAAACGGGCGGATCCCAGCCCCGGGTGAAGCGACCCTTTTTAGAAAGGCGAAGGCTGCACTGGCCAGAGCAAGGCGTCTCTCAAAGTGATGGGTGGTGTTTAGGGGGAGGGGAAACCAGTAACCGAGCCACCTTACTACTTCGGAGGGGCGGAAAATCTGGTCGTTGAGGGTAACAGGTTGGTTGGATCTGGGGGTGCCCCTCTGACTCGGGGTGCGCCAATGGATGAGTTCGGTTTTTGGAATGGAAAAGGAGACTCCTAACACGGCAGCTCGTTGGGAGAGGGAAGTGAATAAGTTTTGAAGGCGGCGCACGTTGGACCGATAGGAGGGGGAGGAGACTGTGAGGGCGAAGTCGTCGACCTATGAGAGCATGAGGCCCCCTTTGATGTCTGTGTCGAGGGGCGCGACGTATATAAGGAAGAATAGAGGGGAGATGGGGGATCCTTGTGGGGTCCCTACCATGACAGGTGCTGGGGTTTTGGGGGAGACCTGATAAATTAGCGTGCATTTGCGTTCCGCCAGGAAGGAGGAGACCCAGTCGACCATGTATCTTGGGATGTTTTTGTCCAGGAGGCGCTTGCGGAGGATAAGAGCGTCGACGTTGTCGAAACCGGCTTTGATGTCGAGGAAGAGGAGGACAGCTGAAGGTGGGTACGTTGGAAGGTCTTGACTTCGTGTACTAGGGTGGCGCAGGCGTCAAAGGTGCTTAGACCAGGGACTGAACCACATTGATTAGGGTGAAGAAGGCTAGATGTTCTGGCTAGGAGGAGGAGACGGACCGCCATGATTCTTTCCAGGATCTTGGAGACGGATTTTAATAGTACTATGATGCGGAAAGAGGCCGGGGAGTCGTAGGAGGCCATCCCAGGTTTGTCCAGAACGATACCGTTAGCCATCTTAAGTGAAGGGGGGTGGTAGCCATATGTCAAAAGGGGGTTTAGGAGGTTTAGGAGGATGTTGGGGCAACGTTTGTGGACATTCTTCCAGACTGAGTAGGGGATTTGATCCGGGCCAGGGGCCGAGGAGGGGGAGAATTTGGCTAGGGCCAGGGAGATTTCCTCCCGGGTGAGGGGGGCGCGTCGGGTATGGGGGTGAGCCTGCCCCTGGGAGGGGGCTCTGTTTTTGGCGGGAAGAAGTGGGAAAGGAGGGCATCGTTGATGGCAGTGGGATCATGTGCATATGGAAGAGAGGGGAAACTGGGTGTTTGTCGGGGGGCAACCAGTTTTTTGGCTGTTTCGGGGTTATTGCTTCCTTGGACAGCCTTTTTATTCGTAACTGGTTTGTTGCCAATGTCCTTCTTGACACCAGGTTGATTTCTGGTTTCTTTTTCTGTGATATAATTGAAACTTGGAAATGTTGTGCCTTTAAAATTGACTGTTCTCGGTGCATAGCTCCCCCTTCAGGGCGGTACTCCGGCCGCCCGCTCAAGGCATCTGGTTTGCCGCCTTTGGTTCCTGGTCAGTAAACGATTTTAAAATTGAAGTTTGCTAGCCACAGGGCCCATCGGATCTGGCGAGGGTTCCAGACTTTGGTGGTTAAGAAATATTGGAGGTTCTGATGGTTGGTAAAGACCGTGACTGGATCATCGGCTCCGACTAGGTAGTGTTTCCATTCCCTAAATGCTTCAAGGATTGCTAAGAGTTCTTTGTCTTGGATCCCATAGTTTCTTTCGGCGTCGTTGAGTTTTCAGGAGTAGAATCCTACTGGGTGTAATGGTTTTCCCAGGTATTGTTATAATACGCATCCTAGAGCGAAGTCGGTGTCGTCGGTTTCTATCACTGTCTATCTGTCCGGGTAGAAATGTGCTAGGATTGGTGCTGTCATGAACCTCCATTTCAGCTCTACAAATGCTTTGTCTTGTTCTTGTCCCCAGTAAAAGGGTTTTTTCACCCCTTTCTCTTGATATTTCAGGGTATCGGTTATTGGTTTACATATTCCAGAGAAGTGATTTATGAACCTTCGGTAGAAATTTGCAAATCCAATAAAGATTTGTACCTCTTTTACTGATTTAGGAGCCTTCCATCCCATAATGCTTTCCACTTTCTTCTTGCTCATCGTCACCCCTTCCGTATTTACGATGTATCCTAGAAATTCTACCGTCTTAACATGGAACAGGGATTGTTTGAGAGAGATTGCAAGATCATGTTGTTCAAATCTTGCAAGCACTTTCTTGACTAAGTCTTCGTGTTCTTTAAGACTTTTCGAGTAAATTAGTATATCATCCAGATAAACTACGACTCTGTGGTCTAGGAATTCTCTTAGGACTTCATTCATCATAGCTTGGAAGATGGCCGGCACATTAACCAGACCAAACGGCATGACCTTATATTCATAATGGGAGTATAGTGTCCGAAAAGTGGTTTTCCATTCGTCGCCTGTTCGAATTCCTATCAGACGATAGCCATCTTTAAGGTCTAGCTTAGTGAAGATCTGGGCTCCGGCGACTCGTTCTCTTAGTTCTGTCATGAGCGGCAAGGGATATTTATTTAGGATTGTGAGCTTATTAAGCTGTTGGTAGTCGACACATAATCGTAATCTTCCGTTGGGTTTTGGGACAAATAGGATTAGTGCCCCAGCGAGACTCTTGCTATGGACTATTTTCCCTTGTGCCAGCATTTTCTTTAGGTATTCGTCTAATTCCTTTAATTGGTATGCTGACATCGGGTATACCGGTCCCCACGGAAGTGTGGCTCCTTCCTGTTGGGCACAGGGCTCCCCGGTACATGATTAGGGACAAGTTACGCTACCTTGCGCAAAAAATCTCCTCTGGAAAAATACAACTCACCCCACTCCGGCCCCGACGTTGGACCACTAGGTCAACACTAGTCGCCGCGGGAGTTGGTTCCCATCACCAAAACCCACAGTCAAGATAACCCATCTTGTAACACCGAATACGTCGCGGCCGTCCGTCCGACCGGTTCCTGTTCGCAGGATATATGAGAGGAAGTCTTCCTCTACCTTATGCAGGTGGAAGTACTCGAAGCGGACGACGTCGCATAAAGTTACAAGCCCTCGAAGATATTGGATCGAAGAGTGGTTATTAATTAACAGGACGAAAACTGCGTGAAAGTTAGACACTTCAGTCTGGAAAGTCGCCCAGTACTAGAAGAATAGTCTATACCCAGGAAGGGGGTCGGGCAACCCCCAAAGGACCTGTTAGCATAAGACCGATAACTATGTTCGTAACCATTCGTTCGATTCATAGTCAAGAGTCGTATAATGCCAGTAGACGAAACCGCAAGACGCACATCCAGTCTGGTTTCCGACGGAGCTGACAAAAGAAGACTGGCCATCTTCGGTTCAGCGGGTAGTCTCTCTGAGTTAGCAAACGTGGGTGATTATTTGTACCTTGATTCGCTTCAGATAAAAGATCGTAAGAACAATACAAGAGGTGTCCACACCATCGTAGAATAAAAGTTCTTACGTGTCTACAAGTCGCGTATGGGTGCAGAGGTTTTCAGGGTCAGAAAGGGTTCGCACTTCTGTTGAAGTAGGAAAGAAGAGTAAGAGATACTTAGTTATATAGAAAGATTATGTAGCCCGCGAACACCCAGACGCGGAATATAAATATCGAGGTGTCTTCGCAGCTTATACAAACAACAAGCAACGGAGAAGAGATCTTAACACTATATAGACGTTATCACTTCAAACTTTTATCGCACGATTATTTTGTCTTAAAAATCATGCGTCTCCCTAGACAATTATCTCCAAACACCTATAAGCGATTAGGGCCTTAGCGTAATAACATTCATCCATTACGCTACCCCCATAACAGTATATTGTTGTCCTCTACATTACCGAGACGAATGAGTGAAACCACTCTCTACTGCTCAGCTCTATCCACCCAAAAATCTTCAACCTCCGAAGATCAAAGACAGTACAAAATTGAGACCTCCATCAACTCAATTATCGAACCTCATCCAGAAATCCCTATACCCTCCATCACACAAGTCTTGCAATCTGAAGCAAGCACCGAACCCTATTTCGAGACATATCAGTCATGGACCGATCCCGAAACATAGTCACCATCGAACACCTAAAAATCCTCTATCAATACTTAGAAGGATACGACTTTGTGTGGAGGCCCCACAAAAGAAGATTACAAAGTTGAGTGGGACGAGACTCTGACCGCTAAGATCAGAAGACGGTGGTACAATCTGGAACGATAAGCAAACCCCTTCTTCATCCTACATCACGTACGGTCTTAACCCAAGACAAGGTGGAGACGAACCTATGGACATAGGTGATGATGAGTTAGCCTCTACCGACGCGCCATCGGTTACAGATACCACCGATAAACCACACCATTCCAGACAGCCCTCCGAGAATCCAGGAAGTGGTTCTGGGTTCATGGCTAGACAAAGGTCCAAGGCAGGCCTTCTTGGATCGACTAAAAATCCTCTCCCCACCGCAGAAGGAGAACTCCCCTTAATTCAAGTAATCGAACTCCTGAATGTCTTCGTGCCGAACTTAGCCCACAGCATAGATGCCCAGCATCTAGCCTTCAATGTTCTCACCCCAGAAGCCCAACACGCGGCCTAGGAGCTTTGGAAGGTCCGACAACTACTGGCTCAGGGGAATCAATTTGTGGTGGCCGAATTCGCCAAAATCGACGGTCTCATTGGACTAGTTAAAGGACAGGCTATCAATGCCCAACAAGCCTTAAACAAAAGGTTGACAGAACAGGACGAAAGACAAACCCGCCACGAAAATATCAGCTCCCAGTTAGCAAGTGTTATTGCAGGAGAAGGCTCACCTTCGTTTACTTGCGACCAGATGCTAGACAGAGCTCTGGAAGAGGCAAAAGCTCAGCACGGACATGAGCTCGGAACCCTTGATCGACAGCTGGAAGAAGAAAGACGACCACGAAGCCGACCTGCTACCCAATTGGCCGAAATGCAAGAAACGTTCCAGAGCTTGCTGAGACAGGTCAAAGGGAAACAATAAGAGTCAGAGCCTACGCCTGACACAACGGCGGCAGCCGGAGGTGGTGGAAACGGAGGACGGCAACCCCCGAGAGATCAAGGGGTATCTGGAAGCGTGGCAGGCAGAGAAGGAGGAGATCAACAGGGTGGAGACGGCAGAGAAGGACGGGAGGGAGGACCCGCCACCGGAGGTGGTGGAAATGGAGACCCCCCCTCAGATGATAGTGATGAGTCGGAAGACGATGAAGACTCAGACGATGTCGATGAGAATGCTATCCAAAAGCTCGCCAAAATAATGGGAAGGGCATTAGGAAAGACATCAAGCCGACCAGCTCATGCCCCTTTTGTCTACAAACACGACGAGCACCAAAATGTGGAACTTTGGTTAATCGCCTGCCGAGATTACTTCAGAAGAAATAAATGGCAGTGGAAAAAAGAATCAGATCGAATCACCTACACTCTTAGCAAAATGGAAGGGAAACAAGTTGCACCTTTTACCATCGCCTACCGAAAAGGAATGACTGGAGAGCTTGGAGCCACCAAGCAGGAAGGTTATGACCTATGGAAAGTTTTCGCCAAACAAGTCAGACGACGCTTTGGTCCCACACACGAGGCCTAAAAATCCCTCTGATCTATGGAAAACGTCAAATACAAGGGCGACATAAATCATTCCCTTTTAGAGATGGAAAACCTGAATATCCATGTCAAGATGTCCGGAGTCGGATGGAGAAAAATTATTGAAGATCGCCTCCCAGCCGAAGTGCTCCGACGATTGTCAATGCAAGAATACATCCTCGACTCAGAATGGTTAGAAGCTGTTCGAACAGCAACACGGGCCGAGGAAGATTTCAAAGAAAGGCAAGGACTAAAAGGTAGCAGCCCGGGATAGGCATCAAGTGGGAAACGAAAGCGAGACGAAGACGCCTCAAAGGTGATGACGAAAAAACCAAAGAGACAATACTCGGCTAAGGAAAAAGCAGAGTACTAGAAGGGGCAGGCGGTGAAGAGGAAAGAGAAGAAAGAGAAGGCGGCGCCTAGGCAAAAGATAATGCATAGGGTATGGGCAGATGCTCACAAGGGGATCGAACAGTCTACCATCGACGAACAGAAAGCTGCGGGCCAATGCACAAGATGTACACTGACAAACCAGGGATGGAAATACTGTCAGAAGGAAATCAAGGTCAACGCAGGAAGGATCAGACGTTTGGAATCCCAACCTAAGAAGAAATCGACCTAACGATTCAATCACCCACCACGTCCAAATAGACCACGGGTAGCCGCCGTGGCTGATGATAGCCGAGGAGAAAGCTCGGGACAGCCGAGTCAAAGGCCCCTGACGTGGACCTTTAACGATGACGACAACGAGCTATGAGAGCTCTCAGGCACCACTGGCGACGGCAAGTGGGTAGTCAGACCATCAATTCCGGAACCGAAACCTCTGAAGAAGTCCTTGAGATAGAACTCGGTGGGGACACTCTAAAATGTGAGCCTCCGTAACGGTATGAGTGCCGACTTAGAGCCCAGTGGGTTAATAGAAACTATGAGAAAAAGGTCAAGGTACTTAGTCAAAACCAGAGAACATTGAGAAAGACGAAGTTACTCGATATCCAGCAAGCGAACCGCGAGAATTCGAGTATCAGCCGGGGGGACCCTATGGACTATCTAAGATAGTATCAATCCTTAAGGAACAAAGACGGTTGGAAAGGAAAAGCACGGCTTTCGTTTACAGGATACGGTCGACGAGTGGGTAAACAGGCACCGGCATATGTCACCTGAGTAATAGTTCCCGGAGACAGTATAAAAAGACAAAGCAAATAGGGCCGCCCACGAGGAAACCAACCCACAAGTGCTAAGGGTTGCACCATATCAAGACACCATATCGAGTGGTCTTGTCGGCCGAGGCGCGCGACTCCAAATGGACCCTCAGAGTTGGCGTGTAAGTCCATCAGGACCGCTTCCCGTCACATGAGGAAAAATGGGCTCGGGCTGGAGGACAGGAAGAGGTATGCTGGATTCCTCGACGAAGCTGGTATGAAAACACACGGGACGTAAGACCACCATACAGGGAAGCGCACCCTGGTTGCGACAGATACTCGAGAAGTACAAGAATGAAGCGAACCACCCCTTTGGATGGGAACTCCTCGGCAGGAGGTATAGACCACTAGTAGTGGGCTGCCCGATTCAAAAAACAAGTTTGTTTATGTTGCAAAATACTTGCTGAGAGGATATCCCAATCGGTTTTAACTTGGCGCTTAGCTGAAGGTCTTGCGTTTAAATCTCAACATTAGCAAAATTATTTAGATTTTCAAAAATATTCGCTGAGGTGACAAGCATGTACATAGGATAGTTTAGCATAGTTTCTCTTACACAAGTTTATCTGAGGAGGCTTCAAGAGCCGAAACTGTGCGGGCACGGTAACAAACCACTCTAGTTACCAATAAAAGTCTCTCTAGTTATCATGAAAAGATTTATCGAAGATAGGGGCCCAGCCCCAAAGCGAGTTAAGCCAAGCCAAAAGCATTACGATTGCCCTGAAGGCAATGTCTTTATTCAACTAAACAAACAACGCTATAAGATACGAGTGCTGCTAGTCTCAGGATCAAATATCTTCCTACTGAACCAGAACACCGCATGAACGCTCAAAATACCCTACGAAGTAAGGGATAACCCTTTACAAATCATGGCCTTCAATGGCGAAATCTCCTCTACTGGAGGAAAATATTTCTCTCATCCAATAAAATTAGAAGTTGGAAAAAACGGCCACACGACTGAGGTTTCCTGCGAAATAGCCGATGCAGGAAACTATGACATGATTATACGATTCGGATGGTGGCATCAGGAACACCCCATCTTGAATATTCAAGCTCCAAGCCAATGGAGGTTTGAAAGCCCCAAATGCCTCGCCCATGTCGAAGATGAAGGAATAGCAGATATGTGCGAATGGGACGAGACGGTGGCATTTGACGAAGAAGCACGAGTAGTTGGAAGAATTGGGACAACCTTCAAGGATGAAGTACAGCTCGAAAGTCTGCCAAAATCATATTGGCAATACAAGGAGTTATTTGAAGAGGAAAAAGCCGAGATGTTGGTGCCCAGACGAACCTACGATCATCCTATCGACTTGAAAGAAGGAGCCCCACCACCGTGGGGACCGGTATATCCGATGTCAGCATACCAATTAAAGGAAATAGACGAATACCTAAAGAAAATGCTGGTACAAGGCAAAATAGTCCACAGCAAGTCTCCCGCTGGGACGCTAATCCTGTTTGTCCCAAAACCCGACGGAAGGTTACAATTTTGTGTCGACTACCGACAGCTCAATAAGCTTACCATACTCAATAAATATCCCTTACCGCTCATGACAGAACTAAGAGAACGAGTCGCCGGAGCCCAGATCTTCACTAAGCTAGACCTCAAAGAAGGCTATCACCTCATACGAATTCGAAAAGGCGAAGAATGGAAAACCGCTTTTCGGAAAAGATATGGCCATTACAAATACAAAGTCATGCCGTTTGGTCTAGTCAATACACCGGCCACCTTTCAAGCTATGATGAATGAAATCCTAAGAGAATTCCTAGACCATGGAGTAGTAGTTTATCTGGACGATATACTAATTTACTCAAAAAGTCTTAAGGAACACGAAGATTTGGTCAAGAATGTACTCGCAAGATTAGAACAACATGATCTTGCAATCTCTCTGAAAAAATCTGTGTTTCATGTCAAGATGGTAGAATTCTTGGGATACATTGTAAATACGGAAGGGGTGACAATGAGCGAGCGGAAAGTGGAAAGTATTCTCGGATGGAAGGCCCCTAAATCAGTAAAAGAGGTACAAATCTTTATTGGATTTGCAAATTTCTACCGAAGGTTCATAAAAAACTTCTCTGGAATATGTAAACCAATAACCGATACCCTAAAAAATCAAGAAAAAGGGGTGAAAAAGCCTTTTTACTGGGGACAGGGGGAAGAAAAAGCCTTTGAAGAGCTAAAAAGGAGGTTCACGACCGCACCAATCATAGAACATTTCTACCCAGATAGAAAGACAGTGGTGGAGACTGACGCCAGGGACTTCGCTCTAGGCTGCGTATTGTCACAATACCTTGGGAAACGATTACACCCGGTGGGGTTCCACTCCCGAAAGCTCAAAGACGCCGAATGAAACTATGAGATCCACGATAAGGACCTTTTAGCAATCCTTGAAGAATTCAGGGAATGGAAACACTACCTAGTCGGAGCCGAAGAACCAGTCACCCTGTTTACTGACCATCAGAACCTCCAAAATCTTTTGATGACAAAAGTCTGGAACCCTCGACAAATCCGATGGGCCCAATGGCTGGCCAACATCAATTTCAAAATTGTCTACCGACCAAGAACCAAAGGAGGCAAACCAGATGCTTTAAGCAGGCGGCCAGAGTACCGCCCTGAAGGGGGAGCTACGCATCGAGAACAGTCAATTTTAACGCCAGAACATTTCCAGGTTTCAAGTTTATCAAAAAAGAAAGCATGAGAAATCAGCCTGGTATCAAGAAAGACGTTGGCGACAAACCAGCTACGAATAAAAAGACTGTCCATAGAAGCGATTACCCCGACAAAAGGCTCCAAGCTGGCCGCAGGACATGGCATATATGCATTAGACGACGGTATCATACCCGCACGAGGACTGATGATTGTGAAAACCGGAATACCGATAGGACTGCCTAAGGGAACCTATGCAAGGTTACCGGCAAGAAGTGGAATGGCTAGCAAAAACGGAATAGCAGTAGGAGGAGGAGTCATTGATGCTGACTATATTGTAGAAGTCAGAGTAATCCTCCGAAACAATACAGACATAGACTGCCTGTTCAAAAGGGGCGATCCCATAGCACAGCTCATTATCAAAAAGATTGAGACAACTGCGGCTATGGAAGTCGGCCAGCTAGGTGAGAGAGAACGCGGCAACCAAGGATTCGGATCAACCGACATCTCTATCAAAAGACTTGTCAAAGCAAAAGAGAGCGAAGTCATGGTAAGCATGCTATATGCTAACCGACAAGAAAACAAATACTTTGACGAGGAAGACATTGGCTCTCATCCACGCCTGACATAAGAAAAGACAATGCTATCGACCGAGATAGTTGCAGCGATACGACTCCGGACGATGAATGACGAATTCCTGAACCAAGTTAGGCTAGCAGGAAAAGAAGACGAGGACGGACGAGAAGAAACGAAGAACTCCGTCGATTTAAAGAAAAAGCGGAAGACATGCCGAAACATTGGGATATGGAAGACAGGCTGCTTTATTACAAGGGAAGACTGTTCATCCCCTCGAACGAGGACATCCTGATCGAGATCGCACAAGGATGCCATGACTCCAAGGTAGCGGGACATTTTGGACAAGAAAAGACAATCGAGATCATCACGCGGGATTTCTATTGTGAAAAACTGACGGACTGGGTTAATGACTATGTCAGATCATGTTACCACTGTCAACATAACCAATCCCCAAGACATGGAAAATATGGGTTACTCCAACCCCTAGAAGTCCCCTATGCCACGTGGACCTCAATCTCGACCGACTTCATGACCCAACTCCCAGAGTCTCAAGGACATACTCAAATCATGGTAGTAGTAGACCGCTTTACCAAAATAGCACACTTTATCTGCTTAAAGACAGACGCGACTGCGAAAGACGTAGCGGACACCTTCCTTGCAGAGGTTTGGAAGCTTCACAGGCTCCCTACCGAAATCATTTCGAATATGGATGCAAAATTTTCGGGCGAGTTCAGGGAATCACTGCGCAAGGCTCTGGGAATTAAAAGACGAATATCCACCGCTTATCACCCACAGATGGACGGTCAAACTAAACCTACCAATCAAGTACTGGAAGGATATTTGATAAACTTTGTTAATTACGACCAGGACAATTGGTATCAGCTATTACCATTAGCCGAACACGTCTACAACAATTCCAAGACAGCAGCACACAAGATTACGCCTTTCTTCGCCAACTATGGTTTCCACCCACAGAGAGAATGGATGAAAGAAAGAGAAGCCCAAAATCCAGGCGCAACAATGTACAAACATTGGATGCAGACGATCCATGATAAAGCCAAACAGACGTTAAATGAAACCCGCGAAGCAATGAAAAAATACTACGATCGAAAGGCGACTCCTCAGCCAGACATTAATGTCAGAGATTTGGTAATGCTAAACGCAAAGAATATCAGAACCAATCGCCCCTCGAAGAAGCGAAGTCCCATGCTTTATGACCCCTGTAAAGTATTAGAAAAAAGAGGGAACAGAGCATACAAATTGGAAATCTCGCCTGGCTGGAAAATCCACCCAGTATTTCACGTCTTGTTGCTTGTGCCTTATCTAGATTCTGATCGACCGAACCGAGACCAACGACCACTCGAACCCGAAGATATTGAAGGGGACCTCGAGTGGAAAGTTGAAAGGATTATAAAAAGCGAGGTCATCTCATATACAAGAAAGGTTCAGGGCAGAAATAAGAAGTTTAAAGAACTTCGATATTTTGTAAAATGGAAAGGTTCTGCTGAAGATGAAAAAACCTGGGAGCCACTGGAGGGGTTGGTAAACACTAGAGAAGAGGTGGATACGTTTCAAAGGGAAAATCCGGACATGCCGGGCCTAGAAGAAGTCGAGTAGTATGCGGCAGGTTTTCCACAGGTGGACAAGTAAACGCTTGTGGTTTTTACCTCTACCATGCTGAGCTTGAAAAGGAATGTAAATTAGTAGTTACATACTGAGAAAGTATACGGGACGGAACTTAGGAGAGGGGAGCTCATGTTAGGCACAGGACTCCCCGGTACATTATTAGGGACAAGTTACCCTACCTTGCGCAAAAAATCTCCTTTGGAAAAATACAACTCACCCCCCTCCGGCCCCGACGTTGGACCACTAGGTCAACACTGGTCGCCGCGGGAGTTGTGTCCCGTCACCAAAACCCACAGTCAAGATAACCCATCTTGTAACACCAAATACGTCACGGCCATCCGTCCGACCGGTTCCTGTTCGCCGGATATATGAGAGGAAGTCTTCCTCTACCTTATGCAAGTTGAAGCACTCGAATCGGACGACGTCGCATAAAGTTACAAGCCCTCGAAGATATTGGATCGAAGAGTAATCATTAAGTAACGGGACGAAAACTGCGTGAAAGTTAGACACTTCAGTCTGGAAAGTCGCCCAGTACTAGAAGAATAGTCTATACCCAGGAAGGGGGTCGGGCAATCCCCAAAGGACCTGTTAGCATAAAACTGATAACTATGTTCGTAACCATTGGTTCGATTCATAGTCAAGAGTCGTATAATGCCGGTAGACGAAACCGCAAGACCCACATGCAGTCTGGTTTCCGACGGAGCTGACAAAAGAACACTGGCCATCTTCGGTTCTGCGGATAGTCTCTCTGTGTTAGCAAACGTGGGTGATTATTCGTAACTTGTTTCGCTTCAGATAATAGATCGTACGAACACTACTAGAGGTGTCCACACCATCGTAGAATAAAAGTTCTTACATGTCTACAAGTCACGTATGGGTGCAGAGGTTTTCAGGGTCAGAAAGGGTTCGCACTTCTGTTGAAGTCGGACAGAAGCGTAAGAGATACTTAGTTATATAGCAAGATTATGTAGCCCGCGAACACCCAGACGCGGAATCTAAATATCGAGGTGTCTTCGCAGCTTATACAAACAACAAGCAATGGAGAAGAGACCTTAACAATATATACACGTTATCACTTCAAACTTTTATCCCACGATTATTTTATCTTAAAAATCATTCGTCTCCCTAGACCATTATCTCCTAACACCTATAAGCGATTAGGGCCTTAGCGTAATAAAATTCCTCCATTACGCTACCCCTATAATATGTACCGGGGAGCTCTGTGCCCAACAGCCAGGGTGTTGCCGACCGTGCTAAAGCTACGCGAGAAAGCAAAGCAAAAGCGAAGAGGAGGATTGGACACACCCTACGCAACGGGTGCCCAAGACCAAATCTATTATAGAGGGGGGGTGCAGCCAACCAAGAGTGTGGGTGGTGGATATTGACGATGATTTCTCATGGTGTTGAGATTTCAATCGCTGGGTATTTAGAGGAGATGGTTCGTTTTGAATAAGGTAGAGGAAGACATCCTCCTATATATCTGGCGAAAAGGAACTAGTCAGACTTACAGCTTCGACGTATACGGTATTAAAAGATAGGTCATCTTGCCTATAGGTTTTGGTGAAGGGACACATCTCTCGCAGTGACCAATGTTGACCTATTGGTTAAACGTTTGGGCCAGAGAAGGATGAAACAAACACATTTCCAATAGAGGTAGGTGCGCAAAGTGTACTAACTTGACCCTGATAATGTACTGGGAAGCTCTTTGCCTAATAGCTTATTATCATGTATGAGAGTATGGGATGTTGGAAGCAGTATTATGGTTGCCAGCAGCATTTGGGGCTTCATGATCTTCTCACCAGGGGGCAAATGGTTTGGGAGTGCTCCTGTATTTTCTTGTTCA
This sequence comes from Tuber borchii, assembly GCA_003070745.1. Taxonomy (NCBI): domain Eukaryota; kingdom Fungi; phylum Ascomycota; class Pezizomycetes; order Pezizales; family Tuberaceae; genus Tuber; species Tuber borchii. The sequence goes on along the minus strand of NESQ01000559.1, from coordinate 611 downwards.
ATACCGATGAGGATCTCAGGCACGATAGGGGATTGGATCTCATCTTCTTACTAGACAACCGCATCTTCATGGATATTGAGGAGTCAATATATACGAATAGTGATGGTATACTGCCTGATGTCTCCAAACCCAGCGCGATGGTGTCTTTGGTCCCAGCATGTGAGATATAATTAGATTTCCTTCTTTTGTAGATTTAGATTTCTTAGTTCACAATTACAAATTGATTTGACTTGACTCTGTGAATATGAGAGGTTTGGACCCACGCTAAAGGCCACACTATCCTTGGGAGATAATATATGAATCCTTGGAGATTGATTTTATTGTTTTACCGTATTGGATGTATGTTTTGGCTTCCACATCACTTGTACTCAATTAAACTCGGCCTGTGTAGTATGATATTTCTCCACTATTGACCCGACTACCGACTAACACTCCTCCCTCACAATCGGACTACTAGTCTTCTCACCCGTAGACTCGTTCCTTATTGACCTGTCCTGACTGGCTGTAATTACTCTGCCTATTGATAGCGTCTGGATATACTCTCCTCTCAAATAGCAGAGTAGCCTCTTTACACTCATTTCTTATGGTGCAATATTTTATATTAGTTTGTT
>NESQ01000558.1:0-42435 GCA_003070745.1 Tuber borchii | reverse complement strand
ATTAATTGAGCTTCGAATTTTCGGACAAGATTCTCAATCGCGGCCTGTGATTCCTTGGCTTGTTGATTCAAGATCGCTTGTGCTTTCTTGTGATTATCGTTGAATTGGGCGGCAGTAATTTCGTCCTGTCGTTTCAACATTTTTGCTGCTTCGATCTTTTGTTTCTCGAGTTCCTTTTTCCATCTCGCCTCTTGCTGATCAAATCGGCGTTTCAGAAAAAACAGTTGTTCAGCCAATTCGAGGTCTCGGCTTTGAGAGTCCTGGTTATCGCCAGCCCGTTGCTCTTGTTGTAGTCTAAACACTTCTCGGACTTCTTCTCTTAACCGATCTTGTTCTACTTTCATCGCACCTTGGAGTTGAAGTAGGTATTGTCGGTGTTCGGCGAATTCAGCTTCGGTAACTTCCTCATTTCTGGCTAAGCGTCCATCGAATAGTCGGAGGTTGGTATATGCTACCTGAATCTCTGCTATGAAGCTACTTAAAGCAAGATGTGTTTCGTCTTGGCTTTGCTGAATTTCTCCCAGGATGAACCGAAAGGGCTCTGCTAATTGGTTTCTGAATTCCACATAGGGGTTGGGGCGAATTCTGGAAGGTCTTCGTGAACTCGGACTTGATGTTGCAAGGAAATGTGAACCTGTCCTACTCAGGTCAAAAGACCCGGTAGTAGGCGTATTTGAGTTATCGGTTGGTGGTACTGATCCTGTTGGTGTGGAACTGTTGTCACTAGTATCCATTGGATCGGTAGGTGGTGGAACAGGGGAGTCTGGTTGTCGTTGATCAGACATGATGAAATGTACGCAATATTGAGGGGAAGTAGCACTCGATAATTGCAGAGGATGGGTTAATGTTTTGTTATGTTAAAGGCTTTACTATAGCTTCGGTAGATTCGGAAGTTGTAGTTTTGTTTCTTATCGTGAATGTTCCAAATCGGTTGAAGTGCTAAGTTCCGGAGGTTCTGTTCGTATTTTGGACAACAGACTGGAAAGAAGTTGTGTGGGATAGCTCGTTTGCACTTCTTGCAAGAAGGGCACCGGAAGAAGCTATCGCAATCGTAATATTGCCTTGGCATGTGAGAGGTTAAGGTATTGTGGAAGAGCCTTGGTGACTTGAGGGTAACAATATAGTGTTACGGGGTAACTAACTCAAAGGAATAGAGAAAGCTAGGCCGGATCGTATTCGAGGTAACAGAGGGAAGTCAGGAAGGCTCAAGAGATGATGGTTCGATAAAGGTAAAGTAATAAAGTAGAAGTTCTCGAATCTTTAAAATTTTGATAACTTGTTATATTGTTAAGGTCTCTTCTCCGTTGCTTGATGTTCTCAAACTCCGGAGAATAGCCCTTACTACTTATACTAAATTCTCGCTACTTCCAGATTCCTAACAACCATGTATCTTTCTAAGATTTCAGCTTCGTCAAAGGAAGTGCGAACACTCTTTGACCCTGAATAATTGCCCCACTCGAACTCAGAGAACTCCCGATATCTATTACATCTGAGGGTGTCCCCACTCTACCAGTAGATAGTCTTCGATCTCTTCGTCCTAATAGACTAAGTTTATATATGTGGTCGGAATGCCAACATACCAATAGTGTTTTATTGTGAACTATCGAGTGATCAGTTCGAATAGTCAGATAATAATACATAATGCATAATATGCATATGTACCGGAAATAAAGTATTCTCACTTTATCTTTCCAATCAGAAATCATCTTTATGGAACGTGAGTCCTTCCGGTATCCCGAGTAGTCAACACAGATGCCTCCAGTTGCTCCTACCGCGGTGAGCTAAGGTTGGACATACGCTCCTCCATTACGGTGGCGCAGCCTCTACTAATAATACTGGCGAGCTATTCTCATGTGCGTAACAGTCATCCGTACCACGAGTCTCGGGTACTAAATGTGCCATGCCCATAATCTGTTTGATACTAACGACTATCTCAGTTATTCCGTTTGCACCTTTCGCCGTCTCTAAAGTAACGGTAACAAGTCCCGTTATATCACTGAGCTTCCCCAAGTTCTCAACATATAGTCTATCTACTAATACCAGTCTATCTATTAAACCCGTTCTTGGGTCTCAAACTTTCATTATCAAAACCAAGTGGGTAGGATAACAGCCTTTTCGTGCTCAACAAATACTTCTATTACCCGAATCCACCCATACCCAATCATTCATGCTCTGCTCTGTTGACCTCCAACACAGGGTTCTAGTACACGGAAGAAAGTGCCAAGTGACATCTCTCTCGTCCTGAAAGTTCTCTACTGGGACACTTAAAAGCTGACATATCTCAACTGGAAACAGTTTAACCGAATCCTTATCAAAATCTTGGCTCACAGACGACTTCCATTTATAATAATCGATTAAAAGGTCCGGAAAATTTCTCAAACTGTGGTAGAGCTGGGAATTGGTTTCCACGGTTGGTGTGAAACCCATTGGTTGTTTAGTTACTGAACTGACTTGCTGTTTGTGCTGTTTGTCAGATACCTCGTTTCGAATCGGATGCGATAGATCCGCTTGGATATCCCTTTCATGAATTTTGAAGCTGTCATGTCTAGAATATGATCGTAGAATTTGTTAGTTTGCATCATTTATATTTGAACTCTGATAACCCTCCTTGATTATTGTTTTGTGACTTGTTTCACCCGACTCGGTAGAATATATTAGCGTCTTCCCAAAGCACCCTATATGGTCCCCGAAATGACTCAACTGATGTATCAAAGTTAAAGTCTACATCCTTATTATATATATCTGCAACGATTCTATCTAAATCATGATGTTGCTCGTCCGCAATGCTATGTCTTTTGGCAAATGTAGCCCCCAAAAGGGGGTATTGATTAAGTACTTCACTCTGCTCACCTCGAATTCTGGCTGTGACCTCTCCCACTTTCCTGGCAGTGGACTTATCCTTTCGGTATTCCTTAAAAACGACTTTGTGATCATGAAAGGCCATAAGGAACTGTTCGAGATATTGAATCGTGTCATCGGTATGGCTTGTATATTGTGACATTAGAGAAAAGTCGACAATCGACCGGACACAGATTAGAGCTTTGGTGAATATGGGACGTTCTGCTGTCCTCGGAAGATGTAGGGAGTCTGCAAAACATGGTAGTATCACTTTAACCAGATTCTTCATCTCTTTTCCAGTCTACTGAGAGATCCGACTGTACTCTTTGTTCAGCCCAGAATCGCCAGGATAATCATCTAAACCCTTTCAGATAGCATCGAATACTTGTAGCCATTTGTATTTCTTTAGAAATCTGATAAAGCATTTCATAAGGTGTGTTTCGAATATTCCCAGGTGCATGACATTTAAAATATCTGGATTGAGCAGGTCAGATTGCTAAACTTTTGAAAGCCCCCAAAAGACGCTAGGAAGCAATTTGGAAGTGCAATCTGTTAGTTGTTGCTTGGCCTGCTGGTTGTTTTCACAGTATTTGTTTAAGAGATGTTGGGATTTCCCATAATCTCATCTGGCTGCAGAACGTCTCAAATGGGATCCTAGCTGTTCTGGTCGAATGTCACAGACAGCACACTCATTTTGTTGAATACTGTGCAATGTCACATTTTCCAAATGATCCGCAATCCATGCCAAGAGGTATAAGAAACACCATTGGACCTTTCCATCGGCGCATTCAACCTCAAGTCCGGAGTTCCCTAGTGCAACAATTGGCACAAAGATCGCTTCCATCAAATCACAAAGAATCTCATTGTTGACCTGCCTTTGCCATACATCTCTTGCTGCTATGCCAAGCATCTTTGGAGAGATGGGCATAAGTGCCAAAAGAACGGTTGCATGTTTCGAGGGTTTATTCCGTGTACTCGATAGGATATTTCCAATTGTCATGTAGATTGGCCAGGCTTTCTTATCTCCAGAGAAATTGGTCAAACAAGTAACCTCTGAGGAACATATGATTGGTAGGAGTGTTGCTCCATCCGGTTATTCATCCTTTACTGGCTGTTAATTTTGTTTCCTAGTAAACGGTATGGAAGCGAGGTAGAACGTCATATTTGAACCTACCTGTATTTCCCACCACCAATCAGCAGTATGCATCTCCGAATAAACACTCTGAGGTAGTTCTTCGCTATTCCATTCCTTCACAGGGGCGTAAACTAAATCCTGAGCAAAACATCTTTGACCAAGTAAATATTTAGCACAATCAATAGGATTGCGGAAAAAGAATTTCTGTATTACGGAAGCTTCGTCTGGTCCTTCCTCGTCTGAAATTTCCTACTTTTAGTTTGAATAGGACATTGTAGAGTCCATTTACTTACAACTTCACTAAACGATACACCCCCTCTTTCCAGCTCTTCATTCCCATACCAGATTCCAACTGATCAATGGCATCAAGGAGCCGATAAGCAGAGTTAATATTACTGCGCTGAGACCCTAAGTCCTTCTTCAAATATCTATCCATGTGATCCTTTGGTATCTTTGCTTCAATACACCACCGAGCAAGCTCAAAGTCCTTCTTGCTTCTGAATGGTGACCACATCTCATCTTCAGATCTTTTGGGCTCTACAACATCCCGTAGTGACCTTCCCGCAGTGGGGTGCATTGTCGGTATCGGTAGTCCAACCAATGGTGTGCTTACCTCAATGTCCGAATAATGAAAACTTTCCATATCTGAATCGGCAGCGTTTACATAGAGATCGAACTCATTTGCCTCAATATTCGTTTCAGCCATACTAAATTCTTCCCCGAGTAGATTGGAGGTTAGGTCAGAGTCGGTAGGCTGGGGAATTTGTGCATGCCATTCTTTGTCACAAATAGGCTGTACAAAGTCAAAATGCGCTGTTTCTATATACTTCCGGTACCATTTACTTGACATGTATTTTCTTCTGCAGTACGGGCATTGAGACTCTTGTACCATTCTATGGGAAATTAGATTTGATACACAGCACAAAAGAGATGCGAAAATCAAACTTACTTTTCGAGACTGATCTCACCGTGCTTGAACACGTGTGGTAATTGAATAAATAGTTCTTGATCAGAACTGTGCTATAGATAGATGTTATTGTATGCATAAAGGTGCAAATAGGACGAAATTCGTCGTCACACCATCTGTTTAGTAAATTCGAGATATTTCAACCAATAGAAAAAATATAACAACTTGAAAAACTTTCAAGGTGTGTTGTGTGGCCTGTTTGTAATTCAAAGGCCAACTCTTCGGGTCGGTCTCACCTTCCCCTGAGCAGGATTGTACTAGTACTCATACTTGAATGATGTTCTGCGGCTCAAAACTCCCTTTGCACATTAGCTTTCAGACTAAATCCAGGTAGGGCGTTAGAGGTCCTGCGGGCATGAACATGAATGACGGCCCAGGACCACGACACACTCCTACAACTCTCGAGAAGACCTTACTTAACACTAATATCTATGATTACTTTTGAAAAAATGATAAGCAACGTGAATTATACCCTAAACCTCAGATGTGCTTTATTCGGCGTATTGCAGACTGTGAGAGGGCCAACCCTCATGGCAAGCGCTCATCTACCATACTATAATATTCCTTATCCGAACCTACATCAAGAAAGCAGGAGTAGTCACATGCCTGCCTATTACATCATTGTACCTTAAAGCACTCTTGAAAAGCTTGTTCATTTTTGTTCAACCCACCTTTTCAAGTGTACAAGCTTACCTTGTTACATGTTTGCCTCACAGTAACTGTACATCTGTACTTTTCGTATAGGCACAGAAGGACGTTCTACGTTCAAGTTGGGACGTTTAACAGTCTCTTTCAAACTGGTCTGAGTTGTTAGAACTCTTGATACTACGACAAACAGCTTGAATAGTATATTCTTTCTTATATAAACCCCTCGCTACCCCGGGATTTTCCTTCTTCACCCATTCATTACCTTCTAATCATTCTACAGCTTCTTATCGTCCTTCTTAGTCCTCCAAAAGCAACTTTACCCTTCACAACGATACATTATATATAAACGAGAACTGTTTTCCGTGATCATACATTCTCACTCAAATTTCACACCAACTATACCAGTAAGTCTGGTCCGCGGTTCCTAATGTCCGAAATGAGCCGTTCTCAGGCCTTTCGTAGGCTATACTGATTGATATCCATAGAATACCGGTAACTTACTGTTAATTGAAGTGAAGCTTTTCGATCGATTCTACCTCCAAAAAGTAAGTTTGTACCACAATTCGTCCCTTTGCTTCCTTCCTCGGCCTCCTGGAGATACCAACCGGAGGCTTGGTTATTCTCACTTCCTTCTAGGGCATGATGAAGTACTGCGTAAGTTCTTGAATAAACTTGTGCACAGCTCGTACGAGCTCTTGTAAAGCCTTAATGTGAAATGAAAGCTTACTACTGTTCTCTAGATACACTAGCGGCTCCCCATTTTTGCTTGCTATCCCTCCCCTATGGTTAGACTTCTGTTTATCTCATTTGTACCTTTCCCAAGATGGAATGATTACTGATCTCTATTTGTTAGATTTCTGTGGGATTTCCCATCTTCTTCTGCTCGCCAAGAACATCCTCGCCTAATTCAGGTTAGTCTTCTGCGCGTCCCATTTAGTTATTTTTACAGAAAATCTCCTTGGTTAAAAGAATGCCTCCGACTCGTGGTCATGGTCGTATTACCACTGCCATCTTCCGGACTGAGCTCAACCTCACTAGTGGGGAACAAACCGTGGAAGGGAGGAGATACCATGCCATTTGCACATATATTGTCTAGAAGTGCAATGAGAGGAATATCACCTCTCATACGCAGGCTGCTGACACTTTGTGGAACAAAGTTAGGACGGAGACCGTCGCACACATTGCTCTCAGAGGCTTCCGAGCCAAATTCAACTCCCCCAGGAACAGCCAACATCGGGCCTTCCATGTTGCTCTAGATGCTCTCATCATGGACACCCGGAAGAAGGCAGCTGAGTCTCGTTGGAATGCCAGACTTAATTCTGATACCGAGGAAGAGGGGGTAAATGGGGGCGCTGGCGTGCATCTGGATCCGGATCAGGAGATGAAAGGGCCCTTACTCATCCCCAACTAACCGTTTGCAAGGAGAAACTTGTATGAATAATATTCGTTTCAACGACAGGTGCCGAGCCTGAGCAGGCTCGCCAGCACCCATGGATAAACCGTGGTAATAATGCTATGCCAAACAAGAGTTGGCTGGTGGTTCTCAGGCACTACACTTTACAGGAGCTCAGCGAAGCTGCCTGTCGGTACGTAGAGGAGGACGAGCACCCCTGGCAGTTTATTGGAATTCACTACTACATTCAAGGCCAGAATGTCACTCCCGATAGGGCCGATCAGAGTAAGTTGATCGACGACAATCAGGTCAATGCCTGGCTTCGTTTTTCCCAGTGCTCCACCCTTACTGTCGCCTGCTTCCTCCATCGAGCAGCTGTTGCCCCTCCTAATGGTGGGGACCCTATTTGTCCCAACACAACTCTTGTTAGGCACAGGCAGAACTATCTCTTCCCCAGCCAATTTGATGTCGCCATCTTCTTCCCTGAGCCAGAATCTGACTCTGATGAGGAGGAAGACGTCAGGAAAATTATTTTGCACGGTCCAGGGTGGTCCTGAACGGTCCTGAACCACCAGGGGGGGTTATGGTCCCCATGGTCCTTCCTGGTCCACGCTAATCCACCCTGGTCTGCTTGGCATAACTAAGGTGCTTGAATGCGGACCAGCGCGGACAAGCGCGGACCAGGGAGCACTAGGGGGACTGTAACACCCCTAGTGGACCAGGACGTGTTTTAACATTTTCCTGATAGATGTGGAGTGCCATGCAAGACGCAGAAGGGCCTTTCCTAGGTCCCACAATGGCTGGCAGAGGAGAATTCAGAGCAATGATCGTAGGGTTGTTAGTTTCCAGAACCACTCGCGGGAACTGATTTCGCACACTCAAGTGAAGCAGGGGCCGGCGTATATGAGCCGATATGCAGGACAAGATATCCCCATGGTGGCACTTCCCCTGGGGATCCCACCTCCTGTGTAACGGCCCCACGGGGTGGTTCCATATTCTATGAGGGTAACAATACTAGCTCTATAGCAAAGTGCGCTATCTAGTGAGACTAAGTACCGGAGGCCTAGACGAGGTTGTTGTAACAAACTTCTTACTATATCGCAACTACTAAGTAGTTCCTAATAGTAGACGTTTGGGTAAACCAACTTGAAATACTAAAGATGCTCGAAGCGAACTGAAGAAATAACTGTTCAACCAAGTATATTGAAAACTCTGTCTGTCCAAGTCTGCCTTCTCTAAGTCCAGAGACTAGCAGGTCTTTAAATACACTTATTAGGCTACCTGAGCCTTTGTAATCAAATAACCATAAGGTTCCGAAATAATAGCCTTGAAAAATCACATAACACAAATCAGGTATCATATTGATATCCTGATACAAAACATAAAACATATAAAGTTTCAAACGATACTCGAAACCAAACATAAAATATATAAAGTATCAAACGATACTCGAAATCAAACATAAAATATATAGAGTATCAAACGATACTCTAAACCAACTAGTAACCTGTACCAGTTACACCCTGAAAACAAATTAAAATCCTTATTTCCCAACATATAACAAAGAAAACATTATTCCTCGCTATCATAATCAGTATCCAGGTAGGGTTCCCAGAACCCTCTATCAACCGAGGGCTCACTTGAATACCTTTCGTGGCCGTCTCAAGTAGGAGAAAAACAAACCATAATGTATCCTGAAAAAATAATAGGAAATTCCTCCCCTGGCATGTTGTCGGTCCACCATGCCTGTACCATCTCTTGTGAGTTCTCGAGTCCTTCCAGTGGTTCCCAGCTGTTCTCGCTCGTTGGGTATCCCTTCCACTTAACCAAGAATTGCGCTTTGCCGTACCTTTCTCTGTAGTCGAGAATCACTTCAACTTCCCATTCTTGCTCTTCGTTGATCAAAATGGGCGCTAGCTTTGCATGGACTCTGCCCGGAAATCGTTCATTGTAGTTGACGTGGAAAGGCTTGATGACGGAACAGTGGAACACTCACTTCTGTCGGCGATACATTCTAGAGTCCATACTGACCCTGTAGTTCTGGGTATGCTCATCGTATTCCAGCACTGTGAAAGGTCCTCGCCATCTTGGTTGTAGCTTCCTGGTCCTGCCAGACTCCGTCACAAACTGATCACCATATACCATAATTATCCCTCCGACCTCAACTGGGTTTTCGGGGTTCCTTCACTTGCTTGCCGTCCTAGTGCTCCTAACCCTGGCCAGCTTTAGTGCTTGATATGCCGCGTTTCTGACTTCTTGATGTCTGTTGTAATAGTCATCGGAGGCGAGGACGGCCGAGGGGTAAGTTCGATAGGTGTTCAAGAGTGGGTAGTCTCGTCCATACACCGCTTTGTATGGGGACATGTTTAGGGTATCGGAGTAACCAGCATTAGCATATCCTGTTAACTCAGGAAGGACAGTCAGCCAGTTTGTTTGGCGAGCATTGGTGACATTCCTTAAGGCCGTCTTGAGGTTCCTAATCTTCCGCTCAGCTTGTCCATTGGTCTGGTGGTGGCCTGGCGCAGACATAATATGTTCGATTCCCATAGTTTTGAGGTGCTGTTTCCTAAAACCGGAAGGTAAAATGGGGGTCAGCATTGCTGACAATTGAGGTGTGTACTCCATGTGGCGTAAAAACATGATGCCGGAGTAGCTCCATTGTTTGTGCTGCAGTAGCACTAGTCGAAGTTTTGATCTGCCAGCAGAATCCCACCGCTCTATCCACAACCACCAGGACCATGTTGTACAACTTCAAGGTAGTGAATGGCCCCATGAAGTCAATAGCATAGCTCGAAAATATTTCGGAAGGGAAGGGAAGGGTTTGTGCATCACCACTAGGTAAGGTGCTGCGTTATTTGTTGGCCTGGCACAACTCGCACTGCCGGACATAGTCCCTAAAATCCTTCCTCATCTCCGGCCAGTAGATATACTCAGTAGCATATCGGAGATTTAGATCTGCACTATGGTGTCCTTTGCTGTGGATTTCTCCCATCATCAATTCCCTTAACATTTCCCTGTTGACTCCATGCCCACTAGGTATGTAAATGCACTGTTCCCCTCCTCGAGTAGTGGCGTAGAGTAGTCTATTGGATATGCGGTGATGTTCCATTTTTCCATCTTTATGGGTGAGGCTGGAGTCCCGGGCTAACTTCCAGATTGGGTCATTTCTATATCCCTTTATCATTTGTTCTCTCCATATCGATTCCATGTCATTTATAGCTTGGGTGATGTCTCTTTCATCCGTAACCCTTTCTAGCCTTGTCGCCTCATCATTATCTTCCTCCTCTTCCTCGTATACGTTGTATAGGTGGCGGTTATGATGGGGAAGTCACGACGGTTCGACAATGGGTACGATGTTTAGGTGGGAAAGTGTTACCCCATATAGGGGTCTTGTTGATGGAGATTATCTGGCCTGATGGACTCGGCAGTCAGGGCTTTCGCAGAGGATGCCTCTAGTTTCGCAACCGAGGGCTTCATGTAGTCTTCTCTTGATTCCAGAGAGATCCAGGCGTGGCCTGGGATGTTGTATATTGTCTTGATCAGATTTTGTATCCATCTTACTTTCTTCGTCGGAAGTGTGAGGCGGTATAGCCAGGGGACTACTCTTAGGTGATCCGCTGTAGGTTTTCATAGGTGGCTCCATATCTTCGTGATCTGGGCACTTATCAATTTCGCAAAAACTCAAATGCAGGGCTGAGTGTTGTAGTTCTTCATCGCTTCTTCCGCTGGTGATACTTCTGTAATCTCCCCAATCGTTGATCGGTTCATTTTCCCTATCGTCCATGAATTCGCATTCACTACCACATTCTGAGTGATCATGGACATAGGAAACTGGTAGGCTTTCAAATTTAGACATGTTGGCTGTTAAGTATTCGCTGTGGAAGGTAACAGGTATATTATCAGAGAGAGGAAGTCTGCTGCTATCAGGGTCTTCTTGTGTGGGGTCTTTCGCAGTATGAGGATAGTTCATATCGTCCACATAGAGTCGGGACAACGCGTCAGCTAAATAGTTCCATTGGCCTGGCCTGTATACTATTTTTGCATCAAACTGTCTAATGAATCCCCTCTATCTAAGTTGCTTCTTAGTGGGTATCTTGCTCGTCTTGAGGTATATTAGGGGTTGATGGTCTGTGACAATCGTAAACTTGCTTCCTGCAAGAGGGTAATGAAAAGCCGCCAGGGCATCCTCTATCGCTAGGGCCTATTTGTCTGTAGTACTATAGTTCATCTGAGTGGTAGAGAACTTCCTGCTTTGTAGTACTGCCGGTCTTGCAGTATCAGCTGATTCCCCTTGTCCTACTCAAGCCCCCACGCCACTATCGGATGCATCAGTGATTAGCCATATTGGTGTGGTTGACTCGTAATTCAATGGTTTCATAACCTCGTATTGTGAAACAGCTCGCTTAACATTATTCATAGCTTGGTCATGGGTGGGTGTCCAAACAAATTCCTCACTACCGGTAAGGGCGGTTAGTGGCGCCCTAATGCTGGCAGTATGAGGAATAAATTGACTGATATAGTTAACAGTCCCGAGGAACTCCTGGAGTTGTCTCTTGCTTTTAAGGGTGGTCCATTCTTCAATTTTCGCTATCTTCACAGGAGCTGGTTTCAATCCTTCTTCGTCAATGATGTGGCCCAGCACATCCATGCTAGTCGCAAAGAACTCCGATTTCTTTCTGCTAGTGTAAAACTGAGCTTCCTTGAGTTTGTCGCATACCATTGCGATATGTTTCATGTGGCTATCCTCTGTATCGGAGAATATGAGGATATCGTCAATATACACCCATACGAATTGTCCAATATAGTCAGCAAATAGATCTGGCATTATGCGCATGAATGTTCCTGGGGCGTTCATATCTCCTTGAAGCATAACTTTGCTGACGAAACATCCAAAAGGTGATTTGAAACCGGTTTTATCCACATCCTCTAGTGCTACTCTGGTCTGAAAGTATGCATTACTGAGGTCGATCTTACTTCTATATCTGGCTCCTGCTAGCGAGTTTAGGATGATCTTTTGGTTTGGAATTGTTTCATCGTCCTTGATAGTGATTTCGTTTCTTGCTGTGAGATCGACAAGTGGCCTCATTCTTACTTTATCTTGCTTTTCTTGAGCGAATATTGGTGCTGCCACATGGACCGCTTTCCGTTCGATGATCTGTTGGTCTTCTTTTTCCCTGATCCATTCTTTTAGGTCTGACATCCATCACTCTGGAATGGAGTAGGTTTGTTGGTATCACTGTTCTTCCCCGGGTTTCAGGCAAATATGGTAGTTAATCTTCCTCAGTGGCGGTAATCCTTCTGGGATCTTCTCTGGGAACACCTCAGAGTGTTCAGCCATGATGTCTTTAGTGCTGATTACCACTGTGCGGATATTTCAACTTGTAGGCATACAGTTGATCTTAACTCTTTGCTTGGGGAATGTAATTGCTAGTCCGCCGCACTCGATTGTGGCCTGATGTTGTTGGAGGAACGGCATGCCTATCTGGGCATCATATTTTGCTAGGTTTCCAACAATCATTTTGTTGTCCTTCATTTGTAGCTTTCCTGCTGTGATATCCACAATACATTCTTTGTGACTTTCGGATCGTAAACCTTTCATAGCCATATGGATCTTAGTTGGTTTTTCCATGTTCCTACATGGAATTCCATCGGTAGTGATAAACGTTACACTGATGAGGTTTGCCCTGATTGTTCCTGTATCGAACAGTACTCTCGCTTCCTTTCCATTGATGAACATGGATCCTTCTAGTGCATGATGTGCCGTGATTGTCACTGGACGGGTGGCTTTGGTTGAAGCATAGCTGTCTATTTCCATCGAGTTGATATAGACTTCTTCGAATTGGTCTTGCTGTTCCACCATGTTGGAGGACGCTTCCTTCTTAACCTTTGCCTTGCTTTTGCCTTTGTCCTTATCTTTCGCACTTGGACAGTCTCTTGCCATATGTCCTTCACCACCGCAGGAAAAGCAGGCTCCTTTCTTCTTCGTTCCTTGATGTTTGGGTTTATTGAACATCTTCTTAGGTTCCTGTCTCTTGCTGGTTGTTGGCAGTTTCTCACTATGGCTTTTCTGGTATGCTCCTGTACTATGGTTTATAGCGTCAAGTCTTTCAGCCAGGCTGATTACTTCATTGATTTCTTCATCACCTCCGTATTGCGTTTCAACATCTTGTCAGAGCTTGGGATCCATGCTCTTGAAGAATTGTTAGATGAATGCATAATCACTGACCGTATCTTCAGGTAATCGTGATCTGTACATGAGTAGATCTGTCGAGGTGATTGAGATCTTGTGAGTTTGTCCGTCTTTGACTTGTCGGATATTGTGGAACTTCCTGTAGGTATCGTCCTTCTGTTTGGATGATTGGAATCGTTCCTTTAGGTAGAGTACTAACTGGTCTCTAGTAATGTTTTCACCAAACAATTCTGCTACTTGGAAAGCTGCTTCTTTGGCTCGTCCTTCAGTGTAGAGTATCCAATAGTTTCAGGATCCATCTGATGCTTGGGGTACTTTATGTATTCACATATAGAGTTGAACAGACTTGTACCATTGGTTAAATGCTTCGAGTTGGAGATCTTCGCCATCTCCGGTAAACTTCTTTGGTGTCGGGACTTTGATACCAAGTCTAGGAGTGACCGCCGGTTCCTCTGCCGGTTCGGGTGGAGGGTTACTGGGCCCTCCTCGTTGCGACATGCTGTCCGAGTCGTTACTGCTATCTGAGCTGCTTGGATTGTCTGCCGGTACCTCTGCTAGGTTTCTGCTTGATGATCCTGTCGCTATTGTTGCTGTTGGGACTCTGCTTGACGATTCTTTCAGTGGAGATACTGGAAACCCGCCAGGGGTTACTCTTGCTTCCTTCGTACGTTCTTCCGCTGACTCCGATAGGGTTTGTTGGGCACTATCTCTGGCTATGTAACGGAATCTACTATTATCTCTGCTACTCACTATACTGACGTTGGAAATTGTCTATTTAGGATTCCCTAAGTAACGCATATTCCTTCCTTGTACCTTCCTTATTGTTATAGTTTCCTATTGGGTACTACCTTCCTTTACTCGCTTATTTGCACCCTTTGATGTTGTACCCAATTAGGATACCCTATGCTTTCCTACTATGTATTACTGGATTAGTACATCAGTAGCGATCCCTTGTTTGTTTGATTTCATTACTTGTTTTGTTAGTTATATCCTGTCGCTTCTATGACCTTGTTTAGGACTTAGATGTTTCGCTACTCATGTAGCTTTGTATTTTGATATTCGCTCTTTGGACAGGATATTTGGTTTTTACTTTATTTGTATTTAAAGAGCTCGAGATCCCCTAAGGATTCGAACTCTCAAGCCTCACAGGAACGCTCTTCTTTAATATACTACAAGTTGAACGGTCACTCTATTAGTCTCTCATCTTTCTTATATCTCTTACAGAGATTCCACTCGACGCTTCCCCTCCTGTCCTTCAGTATCGCCGGATCTCCCTCTGGGAATCTCGCGATACCTAGGAGCAGGTTACAGGCTAGTTGTCTACCAGGCTCATCTATAAAGAACTATTGTTTCGAAGGTGCTTTGATAAATCGTCCCTTTTCATCTCTAGCCCGTGGTTGTTGTCCTTTCTTGGGGAGCACGGTGCTCCCACTAGGCTCTTGGTGTTCTTCAATCTTGATAACTTGTCGAAGTTAAAAAAATGTAACGGCCCCACTGGGTGGTGCAGTATTCTATGAGGGTAACGATACTAGCTCTATAGCAAAGTGCGCTATCTAGTGAGATTAAGTACCGGAGGCCTAGACGAGGTTGTTGTAACAAACTTCTTACTATATTGCAACTACTAAGTAGTTCCTAATAGTAGGCGTTTGGGTAAACCAACTTGAAATACTAAAGATTCTCGAAGCGAACTGAAGAAGTAACTGTTCAACCAAGTATATTGAAAACTCTGTCTGTCCAAGTCTGTCTTCTCTAAGTCCGGAGAATAGCAGGTCTTTAAATACACTTGTTAGGCTACCTGAGCCTTTGTAATCAAATAACCATAAGGTTCTGAAATAATAGCCTTGAAACATCACATAACACAAATCAGGTATCAAATCGATATCCTGATACAAAACATATAACATATAAAGTATCAAACGATACTCAAAACCAAACATAAAACATATAAAGTATCAAACGATACTCAAAATCAAACATAAAACATACAGAGTATCAAACGATACTTGAAACCAAACATACAACATATAGAGTATCAAACGATACTCGAAACCAACTAGTAACCTGTACCAGTTATATCCTGGGTGTAAGGTGTCAGTACATGACGCTATTGAGGAAGGCGCTGATGATAATAGTGGTGGTAATGGGGGCAATAGTGGTGATGAAAGTGATGGGAGTGATGGGGGTGATGGGGGTGATGGAGGTGATGGGAGTGATGGGGGTGATGGGGGTGATGGGGGTGATGGGGGTGATGGGGGCAATGGGGGCAATAGGGGCAATAGGGGCAATAGGGGCATTGGGGGCATTGGGGGCAATGGGGGCAATGGGGGCAATGGGGGCAATGGGGGCAATGCCTAGGGTTTGTTTGCACTGGGAAGCGTCTTCTTTAGGCTTTTGGGTAGTTTTTTCTTTTGTTTCACTGTCTTTCTTAGGCTTTGCTTTCATTTCTAACAATGGGTTCAGCGCCAGGGGGGGGTTGGGGCTTGTTTGTGCCACGTAGTGTCTTCTTGGGTCTTTTAGCCCTCTTTCTTTCAAGGGTTTGTTCTTACTTTATTTTGCTCTCATTTCTATCCATTTGTTGGGTTTTCTGGGACTCATATTATGCCGGGCTGCGTCTTCTTTTAGCCTTTAAGTAATTGTTCTTTAGTTTTACGGGCTTTGCTTCTTTGCTTCTGCTTTGCTTCTATCTATTAATCATTGGCTTAATCCTGTTTGAGCTGTCATCCGGCTTTCCTATATTTTATCCGGTAGTCTTGGATATTAATATTTTTAGTAGGCTTTTTATTTTTAGAATTAGTTGAGTGCAATAGAAAGCTTTTCTGGGATGCTAAACTTCCCTTTTATCCTTTATCCTATCCTAGTATGTATAATCCAATCTTTTGAAATGATAGGTTATCTTCATCCAAGCCCCACATATGAAATCCCATCCCGGCAATCCTAAATAGACAGTCTCTATTCGGCTAAGAGCCATCCGTGCACATAGCCTTTGAGACATTCAGTGGGCAAATGGCTGTAGGATGGTCCGAGTCCATACCAACGATTCTCATGGACCTTAGATCATAGCTAAGAGTCCGTGTAGTAAAAATAACATAAAGCTTGTTCATCCGCAATATGACGCTGTTCGTCACCAATAGGACGCCGTGAGTTCGATTCCTGTTGGGACTTTTATCTCTACATCTAATTCCTTTTTCTCTTCTAGTTCTTTCATATGAACGCGCAATCATGAATGGAAATATGAGCAGAGGTCAGTCAGGCCTCCTTGAGGCCGATGTGAGCTCTCTGAAGACTTTAATATCCCATTCTTGACCAGAGTAGTAGGACTAGCCCCCCGAGCCCAGGGATCATCATCGAGACCTCCAGTGGCCTTAGCTAAAATTTCAACGCCAGCACCGGAAACATAATGACAAGTTCATTTTGAGGAAGAGCAACCTACAGATGTTGATGATAATGACATTCCTCCTAGATGTCGCCGATGGGACGAACGACATCCAGCTGAACCACTCCCGCAGCCACTTCCACAGAGAGTCAGGAGCCGGTGAAAATATGTAAATAAATCCAATAATTTTTTCAATTGACATGCTTATAAGAAAGAGGACGGAGGACACCCCAATGCCGGTTCTAAATGGCCCTTCATAGAGGGTTCCTAATAGCACTTCGCAGGGGCTTGCATTACAAGAGCAGGCAGCACAATTACATTCCAGCCATCTCAGAAACGATTTAGCACAATTCTCACCCTATATTCCTGATACGCCTGAAGAGGAAGAAATTATGCCGTCCTATTCATGATGTAGTATAGGTGATCCAGACTTTTCAGAGTCTAATATCGGGACCCCTATCACACTATCAGTAAAAAGCAATACATTGCAGGGTAAGGGGAGGATAATCTTTGAGAACGCTGCAAATATGGTCCGGTATCATACGTTGTTTGTTAATCCCTTTGTAAAGCCTGCCGAAAACAACTTGAATACCCTTCTGGAAGGTTATTGGGTAAAGGGAGCTGGAAAGTAAGGTTGGGGAAATAGGGTAATAGAAAGGCGGGCAATGACTTTTGTAAGTCCTTTAATTGACAAAGAACGTCCTATTGGAGACTAATCACGGCTAATTAAATACATTTAGTTAAAATCAAGGCCGTCTAGCGCCAGGTCACATCTAGTTTCAGAACGCAAGAACATGATTGAGAACCTGTATGACTTCTCGCAAAAACCACCAGCTGAAATAAAGGCACGAGGTGCCTATTTGCTCGAAAATGATCGGTTTATATGCCACCCAAGCAAATTCCAAATTAGTAAACTAATATCCTCCCCGGTGAGATTAGATAAGGCTTACCCAAACAGGACTGTAGTTGGCGCTTTTCTGCGCCAGAGATAGCAAAACTCTTGTTTCATAAGTGGTACCAGGGTTCGAGAATGCAAGGGAGGACTGATAAATCATTTCTTAATTGTACTAACCACGTCCTGATATGCCTTACCACGGCATGTCTGTATGATTCTCTGAAGGCTTGGAGTTTCAGATCATTTGTTCAACCTCCAGAATTTTTCCGCTCTGACACCACAAAGTTAATATTGACTTATTTAAAGGTTCAAATCCGCCGTTGTAAAGCCTATCATACTCACTAGACAATTTAGATGTCTATCTTCGACAGCATGCTACCTGGCGAAGACTGCCACAAGGAGTGTGAGATAAACTCGTCAAAGATACAAAAAAATGTATTAAGAAAATGCTACAGGAGGGTGGCTTGATACCGGATCAGGCGTCTTGTGCCCTACTGGAGAACAAAGAAGCTGCAGGATATTTGGATTTGCAGATTTCAGGCAATGAGGAAGGTGAGGTGGAGGACGATCATTCAGATCCCAAAGCGGGGGAGGCAGTTGAGAGTCCCGAAGGGGAGTTGAATGCAGACGTGTAACATCTTATTTGGGACAAATATAGATATAAATAAAATAAACAAATAAAAGAGCTTATTATTATTATTATTATTATTATTATTTTGAATATGCTACTGAGAGTTAGACTTCAACCCAGTTTGTGAAAAAAGACATCAGGGGAAAGTTGCTTGGGGCCGAGGGAAAGTCTCAAAGAGCTATGAAAAAGGCAGGAAGGCGAGAGCAGTGAAGGAATAAGCTAGCGCAAGGTCATGCATCATCAAATAATGGACGGTTTTCGTGGTGAAAGCAACAAATAGCGTACACTTACATATTGTATTCACGG
This sequence comes from Tuber borchii, assembly GCA_003070745.1. Taxonomy (NCBI): domain Eukaryota; kingdom Fungi; phylum Ascomycota; class Pezizomycetes; order Pezizales; family Tuberaceae; genus Tuber; species Tuber borchii. The sequence goes on along the minus strand of NESQ01000558.1, from coordinate 24,059 downwards.
AGAGATTATTGGGGCTGGATTAGGTCATAGGGCAATGGCAAGGAGGAAGAGGAGAAATAAGCCAGAATTAGGAAAATAGAAGAACTACAGGGAACGGTGCATTGCGGAAGTTCGGAGTTGCGAAGAGTTTGTCAATAGGAAATTCAGAACAGGATGTTTGGATCAACATGGTAACAATGCTTGGGGTGAGAGGTAATGCCGGATAAACTATAGGGGAAAGGTCAAAGCTGAAATGGACCAGAAAACGGTGTGTTTGGGCTGTTGGGAAGCATGATTAAGTCGTGAGGTAGAAATCCATAAAGGAACAATTCCTGACGTGAGAGGTAATGCCGGATAAACTAAAGCAGAAGAGTCAAGCCCGAATCGACCGTGCAATGGCTCAAAGAGGATGAAGTGCCTCCAGAAAATGTTACATGATAACGAAATTACGGATGCAAAAAAAAATACCCCATAACCCCGGATTTATTCCGGAGTTATGGGGCATGAACGAGAGATACAACAACTTGAGTTTTATTATTTGGCCCCCCATACCCCCTATTCCTCATTAGGTATGGGGGTCCAATGTGAACTTTTCCTGATAAAAGTTCAGTATCACGTCGCGTCAAAGGTTCAGTGCCAGTGCTGACAAACTACAACACTAGAGCAGAGAGTATCCTAGCTATTACTCGCTTTTAGGGTAGAGTGAGCTGGTATTTTTGCTCTCTGAATGATTAGGTTCTGAAAATAGAATGCCTTTACCCGGTATTAGTGTCTTTAGTGCAAAATTAAGATTAAGTGTACAGTGGCTTTCTTGGATTCTAACTTGAACTGGGCTGTCTTTGCTGAGATTACCCTCTTTCTTAGTATAAGAGAAGGCAGAAAAGGCATCCAGAAGGTGAGTATTAACTAGGGGGTAGTCTGGAAGCAAGGTAGATAAGTGGTGCATCAAGATCGATCATGGTAAAAATGTAATCCAGAAGCACCAGAGGTAACTTAGGGTAGCAACCAATATCCGGAACCACTTTACTGTAGTAACTTACCTCTAGATGCTCTAGACACCTAGGATGTAAAAATTCCAACCACCCATATTAGAAGTAGTAGTAGTGCTTCGGACGTATAATTTATTTTTACTGATGTATCGTAATCAGCAGCATTTTGGCTACTTGAAAGTATGGTGAGAGAAAGGCAAGCACTAGTCTGACAATTCTGTAGTGGCAAAGAATAATAGAAAGACCCTAGTAATAGACTAAGAAATAATTAAATGAAATCGAAAAGAACCATTTTGGGTGTGAGAAACAGAAATAAAGAAGGAAAAGCTCAATATTATCATGTCTCTCCTGGTTTACAATATAAGTTGCACAGTTGAAGAGAAGAATTTGAATTATTCCTGAAAGTTAAGCACAAGGTGGAGGAAATTTAAAGAGCTGAAGTTAAAGTCACTATAGGAGGCAAAGGTTGATTCTCAGAAAACAGAAATTAAGATTAAGACTACCTAGTCAGAAAGTAGGAAAACACATAAGATAAAAGCACTTCAAGAGATATAGTGACCCTTGTAGAGTAGATTCATGGATATATATTCCTGCACTTGCCTAGCCACTGCTTTAGCCTACTTGCAAGTAGCATATACAGCAAAATTCTGATAAAAAATAACACCCAAGCTTTTTTTCAGATTTTACTACCTTAGAAAGAGTTAAATCAGACATATTGAATGTAGATTGGCCTTCCAATTCACCTGATCTTGCACTCTATTAATCATTTATAGCAGTTAAGGAAGTCAGGAATGCAAATAGACAGTGGCCATGAGCGAGTTACTAGTGTAAGTGAGATGAAATATATTTTACAGCAGGAATGGGAGCAGATTACAGTTCAGGATATTAATAAAGAGATATCTAAGCTTCCTAGAGTCATGGCTAAATATAATGAACAGCAGGGTGGAAACATGTTCCATGGATAAATAGATGAAAAGCCAGGCAGGAGCAAATTCTCTAGCTAGTTATTTTGGTAAATATACTGGATTTTGGATTGCACTAAGTCCCTGTGGCCTTGGCGCCAAGGTGTCAGAATTCTTTTGAAATTTGTTAGTACTCGAGTATATCATGAGATCGACTAGCTGTAATAGGATCCAGAGAAGCCGCACTGCATCAGGAAAATGTTTTTGCGCGGTCCAGGGTGGTCCTGAACGCTCCTGAACCACCAGGGGGGGTTTTGGTCCCCATGGTCCTCCCTGGTCCGCGCTGATCTACCCTGGTCCACTTCGCATAACCGAGGTGCGCGACCGTGCACCAGCGTGCACCAGCGCACACCAGGGAGCACCAGGGGGACCGTAACCCCCCCTGGTGGACCAGGATGTGTTTTTACATTTTCCTGATGCTTTCTGATATCCCTCTGCAGGAGTGGGGAAATCCCACAAGATAAGAATCCGATACCACTCCAAAGTATACAAGGGTCTACCATGAATTGATGGTACAGCGCAGGGGTGGTCATTCTCTGTTGCTAAAGGCAACTTTGGTACACTAGAAAAAGGGTGTGTTTAAATGGACTCAAGCAATTTTACACTAATTTCACACACATATTCTGGCACCAAAATTGGAATTAAAAATAGGACAACTTCCTAGGATTTTCAGAAAAGATGTAGACTATTTTACTTCTATTAAAACCCCTAATAATATAAATTCTCTAAAGAGTAGTAGCAATATAACCTTCCTCAAAATTGTGCCAAGACTATTATTTTTGGTGGGAAAACTTGTCTTGGCAGAATTTGGAAGTTCAACTGCATACTACTCTTGAGAAGTTGGAAATTAAGTAGATATTTTTATATAGTGATGGTGTCCTTATCATTGTCAGTGGTTCTATGAAAAGTTTGGATTTTTCTGAATTTTCTCTCATGTAATATCTTGGATTCAAGAGCTCTAATTTGGGCAAAATTATGGTACATGTCTTGCAAGTCCTGTACCACTGCTCTCTAGCCTTGGATCCCTGCTCTGTACCATCAATTCATGGTATACCCTTGTACCAACAAGTCACCATACTCGCCGGTTTTTGCCAGGAAAAACGCTATATATTGAGCCGCACTTTGGTCATGAAGTGATAGAGTTCGGCTCACGGCGTTTTTCTTGGCGATAATGGGCGAGTAATGTCTCAGCTCCTGTTGCCACACATCGCCCCTGACATCGCGCCTGTTCAGCCAGATCAGCATTCTAGAACACCCCCGATACCCTGACCTTGGGTAACACTGTGGCATATCCACGGTCAACTTCATGGAGTACCGTGAAGCCTCTTGCGATTCGCCCTCGGATTATCTCCACCAATCGATTCATTAGCCCAAGATAGTTTTAGCTTTTGCAAGTTAAGGAGATCAATCGAGTACAAAGCAAACCGGGTATACCATGTCAGGAAAGCACCCATCCTTCTCAAGAACTTTCTCTCTGAATCCCAAGATTAGCAACCTATGTTAACCGAAACGAATCGTAAGAGTTTTTACGGTACACAGAATATCCACACTTGATCAACCTTGACAATTCTAATAGCTATATAACGTGATAGGGAGCCACGATTATATCGCCAAGATGAACAAGGTCATAGCCGATGAGAACCCGGAAATTATGCGGTGGCGCTTGCTGCTGGACCCACGGACATGGTATGATGTGCATACTGATAGTCTTGGTGGTATAGGGGAATCACTATTGGAAACAAATGGGTCACAAGAGTGGAGAAATGACAAAGGTGGGACAGATAGGACTAAGTTACCTGGTTTTGCTATTAGAATCCGGGAGTGGGAAAGACGTTTCTGAGGTAAGTGGCTAGTCTTCTGGGGGAATCAGGAATTACCATTGATGGCTAGCGAAATTAGTTCATTGATGATCGATAGGCTATGCCAGTGCGATGGGGCTGGTGAGGAAGACATTGCAGTCACTGAGTTCCACTGCGACTTCCGCGAAAAGCAGGAACATACAGCCGCCAACATCATTGCAGCCATCTTAAAGGAGCCAGAGGCGAGAGAAGTGCTGGAGCACGTGGAACGGCATTGTGAAAGGCCAAGCTGGAGCTCAGCGGTTCATGTCTGCGACTTCCGGATATGATGCAGGTGCTGAAGCCGGCTGTTGCCACATTACGGCAGGTTTTCATCTGCCGATGCGTTAGCCAAGTACGGTACCCTCCTAACCATTTTCTAGAGCCTCTTAGATCACAGAAAGATATCCTTTAGGAGCCGCCGAGGGAGCGAATATTCGCTACCGGGAGGCCCCATGCCAGTGTTGAGGCCGAAATTGTAAGGTATTTTGCTCCCGCGATTACAATGCTGTGGAGGGACAGATTGGGTTTAGAGATTTTGTTTGTTAATAGGTATGTTTGTATAGGGAACCGTGACTAACGGTAAGTAGGCTTTACGTAGGATACCGTCGTGAGAAGTGTTTGTGTGCGAAAGGTTTTCACTGGGCTATTTTTCCTCCAGCTATTTCTTCTGCGTATAAGAGAGCAGAGAGGAAGAATACAACACATCCTTCCCTGATCAACTGGACATCGACACCCTTATAGACGAGAAAGGATGAACACGAACACTATGGGAGCCGTTTGCTTTTTAATTTTCCTTCTCCTTTTTTTGCGCGATCCTCCGAGTACTATTCCAAAACGTGCTCCCAACGTCTCCTTTTCCTTGCGGATCACAAATAGCAGAATCTCATTTGCGTACCTCATCTTTCACCCCGGCGCTATAGCTTTTGGTACAAGATGAAGAATCTATATCTTTTAAGTACTCTGGGAGAGCTGGTTTGCCGGTGTTCGTAATGTTGTTTTGTGTGAAACAAGGTGCGGATAACAACCGAACGCCCTTTCAATATCCATCACTCTTAGCACGAATGATTTAAAAAGATATTCGGAGAAGAATTTAGAGATGGACACTGAGCGCGATGCGATATCCGGTGTTTTACGGGCAGATGTCTAGGGAATAATCCAGTATCTGAAATGTGTGGGGAGCATCGACAGTCTCACCCCTTGCATGGTTTTTATATTGGCTAACCTTGGTGTGTAGATTCCTCCTTGGTTTGCTAAGCATCACAGTATTCTAGAACTTAGAGAGGCTACCGTCTTTGACAGAAACCAACAGTTGAAGGATATAGCCAAGGGCAATCATCCGGGGATGCATACGCAATAACTCTGGCCCGAATGGAAGATAGAAGGGGAGTAGATCTACACTCGGAAAGAAGTCCCAATGTGGGTATCACATTCAAAGCGACCGCTAAACACTAGCGAGCCACACCATCCTTTAGGAGCCAAAGATAGGATCTCATCATCTAAGTTTTGAAAGCACACCTACGATCCGAAACCTTCTAGCCTGCTCTGGGGGGCCTGCCACGGCCCGGGCATTCCCCACTCTCAGGCTCTTCGGCTTTAGTCTACAAGAGCATTTATCCAATAGTCCCAGCCTATTCAGCTACTCCTGCTACCGCAAAAACTGGCAAGAACCGTTATCGTGCGGGTAGGTTGAAATAAGATTTTTACCCTAGTTTTATCTCAAAATCGCAATGAGACGCCATACGCTAACTCTTTGTAGCCAGGACAAGGCCTTTACGCAATCGTAAGTTTCACCTCAGCCGCTTCTTATTTCAACCTACTGGCGCGGTGACTGTCCTTGCCAGTTTTTGCGGTATGTTATGATGTGGACAGAGCTTGGAGGGAGTCGGGTTTTGATGAGAGGGGTGTCTCCAAGGGGTTTATAGAGCTCTAGGAAGGGGCATTTGTTTGGGAAAGTGGAGGTAGATCCTGCCTTATTGGTGATGAAAGAATTGGATATTAACACAGTAGGTAATAGGGTAGAACGGCGCTCAAGTGGGCAGCTGTGGAAGGTTATTACGATACCATGAAGACACTATCACAGCGGAAGGATATCAAGACCAATACAGCAAACACCAAATGTGGCGGAACAGTACTTTTGTGGGCGGCATAGAGTAGGTGCATGAGCATGTAATAAAGTTACAATTAGAACAAGAAAATGCCCCTTACTAACACTACTATCATTCTCGCTGTCCTCATCTTTGCCTCAACCTTCGTTACTCACATCCGGACCTTCTCCCCGATTAATAGTATCACTATCCGTTCTGCCACTGCGGCCTGCCTTCTTTGCTCTAAGTCGTACCGCCGCAACCTGAACTAGCACCACCCTCACCACTAGTACCGCCAACCGCTAGGACCAGGAGCCCCATCATCACTGTCATCCTCCTGCTCTGTATGTTCCGCTTGCTGGCTACCATCATCCCCCGCCCCTAGCCCATGAGCGCTTCCGGTTCCTGACTCTTGAGTTGTCGTAATGCGAGTATTTACGGCTACAGACTCAATATCCCTATCCCGAAAAACAAGCTTGTATTGTGTAATACTCAGATTCTCTGGACGACGCCCAACCGCCCTGGGAACTGGCACCGTCCGGGGTCTTATATAGTTGCCGGTGCGGTGCTCCGGGATGACAAAAATAAGTTCAATTGCCTTAATAGTGTTGGGTAGAGCCCCCAATAAGTCTTTGATGCCATGAGCCTTTACCTCATGTCTGGCGGCAATGGTAAACTGGAAGAGGATTATGGTATCGACATCGTGAAAAAGTAGACCATCAAAGGATTCTTGAGTTCGCGAGTAAGGCAGAAAATATTTGCCAACCGCAAGAGGCTTAATTGCTGAGCCACCGGTAATAGCAACCTGCTCAGCGAGGTCTTTGGTGGTAGAGAAATAAAGGATTCTATCTTCGGGTGAAGCTACCGTGTGGAAGGTGAGAATAATATCGCCTGTCGGTGCGTTTCGGTTCTGCAACTCATGTGCGTGAAACGTGCCTCCCCTTCTCAACCAGTCGTGAGCATACCGCTCAAAAAACCAGCCAGCTGCCGTTTGTAGTGATGGCTGAATGCACAGAGATTTATATAATAGATAGCCATTATGCTGCTGCCTTTTTTCACCTTTCTCGGCAATCTTGTGCGCAATCCAGCGAGTTATAATTCGTGTATCGTAGGCAAAGCCTTTACTAACAGGTTCCATGATTGCTATCTGGTGCCCTGACTCTTCATCAAGTAAATCTTCAATGGCTGGGCAAGGAGTGCTTCTAATAAGATTGCGACATGCTTGATCGACCTCTCTAAGGTATTTTACAAGCTTGTCATGATAGCTGCTATTATTCTTGGTCGGAATCACCTCCAAACACGTACGAGGGACAGGACCAAGACAAGTGAAGGTAGTATATAGGCGTTCGATTTGCTCAGGGGAGGGATCCGGGTATTGCATCCTATTGTAATAAAACTTTGTAAGCCATGATCTTTATTCTATGATAGAAACCTAGATAATTGAACCGTGTGCTACGGGTATGTAGTCCAGAATTACCTACTTTAGGATAAAGGACGGCAACTTGAACAACATAGCATGCAGTTAAATTATTTCAGTCTTACAATAGAAGAAAATTATAATACCGGAAAGCTGCAAATATTTCCTCCCATTCCCAATTACTCATATACCGTGCACCAACATTACGGTCTTTTGCCCATTGCTTGGAATCCCGAACCTTCTTGGGTGACGCTGCCAAGATAACAAACTATTCATGTGTCCCGTCCTGCCACTGAGGGTTCTCCAAAGTCTCATCGGTAAGAATCCAGAGGTTTCTTTTTTGGTCACCAGGAAGGCCGAACAGATGCCTAGCATCTACCATCATCCCAGGGGTACCTTCTTGAAAGATGAAACAGCAATCATCTCCCCTGCGGTAAACAGTAGGCTGGCTTCTGAGCAACCGGTGAACTAGCAGGTATGACAGGAAGAATGACTTCCCTAAGATGTTTGAGTTAGCTAAGACTGAGAAATGATAAACTAAGTACCTACCACAGCCGGGCTGTCCGAGTACCTTATAATCAAGGCTGGCGCCCATTTCAGGGTCCTCATTCTGATCAACCTCTGACCATTTCTCCTCTTCCTCATCCTCCAGCAATTTTTCAATTACCCTATACTCCTTTCTCACAAGAATTCTAGTTCCCCGAGAAGGAAGTCTTGCTTTAGTCCTGAGAGAGGTGAATTTAGATTCCCGCCTTGGTAGGTCGTAGGAAAACCTTGGCTGGGTATTGCTGGTAGCGCGAAGAGGGTCAATCCCATATCGGTTAAAGTTGGTCGGCTTGGGAACTTGTATAGTAAAATCTTGAATGACATTGGAGGTCACAAACTTTCCCCAGAGTTCTTGATACAGCGCTTCCATCGTTCGAACAGGGCGCTGTGGCTGAGTGGAGAAGAAGGTTTCTACTATTTCCAGGTTGCGAGTCTGCTAACTAGATAGAACTAATATACATGTGTGCGCAAACTATTGGATTACCCTCAACGCTGTCATACGCCCCCCACAACACAACAAGAGTGGTTGCCCATACCCTATAACCCTCAACACTCTAAATATATCTTATGGATCTTAGTTGTTGATCTTTACCCGAGGTATAAGGGTGGGAGTGAGGATAGAGACATGAAAATTGAAAGCTAAAGCTCTGTACGGACATTGTACAATTCAAAAACAAAAATGTTACGTTCCCATGAGCAATACCGCACAGGCAGGGCTAAGCAGCCTCGGGAAAAATATCGGTTCCTCGTGCGGAATTTCACTTACTCTTACTTCTGCAATGGGCAAGACCGTCACCCTGATCAAGAGTAGTTTGAATATGATTCATTATGGCATAGACTCACTCACCGAAAGCTGACCTAGTATCGCGGCACCCTCAAATTCGTTTTCCATCCCAAATTCATTTGTTCCGTGCCAGTACTAGCTGGTATGGCTGATACCTGCCCTGCGTAGCCCAGAAACCGAATTTGGGGTGGAAACGAATTTGAGGGTTGCCGCGATACTAGCTAGTCAATCAATTTGACCTTCTCCGTGTCCTTGTTGAAAAATAAATCACCGCCAAACCTTTTAGAGCTATGAGGTGAAAGAAAACTAGTGCCGGAAAACAGGATAAGAGGAAGCTGGTTGAAACTATGACTTACCAGTTCACTAGTTCAGGTTTATGTTAGCCTGCTACGATAGGGAAGCCTTGAACTAGAGATTATGTGTGAGAGGCTCGCTACAAACTGCCGAGAGACGGCAACTCTCACTTTTTTCCCCACCACCTGGATAAATTGGAGATTAGGGAGTAGAGGAAATTTAATAAATATAGGAGCTTCTAGGCAAGTTATAGTAGTCTTGTTTAAGTTTGTGATTGGCCCCTGTCAGTTTCTCGAGTTGATTTATTCTCTAATGAATTGTTATCCCACCTGGAGTAGCGAATGTTCTGAGCGAAGCAAGAGAGAATCAATATACAAGAGTTGGTAAGTAAGTATGCCCGTATATCATTGTGAGAGCGGAAATACTGAATGAACACTCTTACACATATCCGATATCCCTCCCTGCACAATTCCCACAACATCTACCCATAAAATTAATCATTATTAATTACCTCTGGCTCGGCATCCTTGTCTAGCTTCATCACTCAGGAGCCATTCTTCTAATCTGGGCTAGGCCCGATGGGTTATCCCAACCACCTTGGCAAAATATCTATCCCTTCGTCTGTATTTGTCGCCTTTTTAGTTCCCTAGAATATTCCGAGATTAGGCATAACTTAGTTCAAGTGTCGTAACCGCGGAGATGTTTTCTACTAGCCAGGTCACAGCAAGAGCGGGTTGATCACACTACCTTTGGTAAAGATCACATTCAATAAAAAAGAAGGGTCTCTAGAAAGCCAGGCTGAATGAAAGGATGATAGGAAATATAAAAAAAATCTCATATGTTGACCTATTAAATCCCCAGATGCCTCCTTGCAATAAGTTCTAAGTATAGGATGACAACTCGTCTCATGAGGGGAGATAAATGGTGTCGTAATTACAGGCGAGATAGAAAAACCAGAACGGATTGCCGGCAAAAGAGAAGCCGAGGGAAGAATTAAATTTGCGCTATAGACTATCACAGGACTCCCTGTATTAATATCCATTTCTCGCCCACACTCGAATCTACGTTCATATATTCAACTCAGATTCGTGAGAGCTTTGTCCGCGCACCCACTCAGTTTGTATAATACCGGAATCATTTATGAAATTATAGTAATAGAATGCTGGATAAGAAAGGACCGACAATGGTAAGAAGGTAGGAGACATAAATCAAACAGGAAATGACAATCCATGGACCGCCAATCACTATTCCGGGGAGGGGGGTCAGGTACCGGGGAAAGGAGCTGTCCGGGAAGGGGAAATTGTCAGGATCAACTGAGAAAGGCCTTAGAGGTAAATCAGATGGACCGGGTGAGGCGTACTCTAGGACCCCATCCATAACAACTAAGAGGGGAAGGAAAAGGGAAAGGTTGACTCCATAGCTTTTGTGTGTTCAGCAAACACATCTAATCTGAGGGCTAACTTACTTCCCCGCTAAGATCTAGTATGGTAGCACAAGGCACAAACTCTACAAGACGATCTACGGCTGAGGCTAGTACGTTCAAATAAGATTTCATCCAGAGTTTTGATCTCGAAATCGCAATAATAAGACGCCATAGGCTAGCTCTATATAGCCAGGACCTAACTTTCGAGACCAGACCCTTATTTTAACACAATTATAAGGTTCATCTCACCCGCTTCTTGTTTCAAAGTAAAAAAGTGTCTACCGATTCTTACTAGTTTTATGCGGTAGCAACGCACGACTTTTTAAGTATCATACAAGCGAGAGTCCAATACATACGAGTGATGGGATGTGAACTTTGCAGCCTCGAATTTGGGATTTGGGCTTTTAGGCCGGGAGGCCGGGAGTTCGGGCCGGGTTGAGTCGTCCAGTACACCAAACCCGGGCCTCCTGAGAAAAAGCCCAAGAAAAACCTTGTCACTTTTCTTTATAATATCAAGTCACACAATATCACTCATATCTCTTGATTTTATGTGACCCCGCAGACTTGCATCATCCCCAAGTGGGTCTAGTGCTGAGAAACCCCCTCCAACGATCAATGGCAACGCAACCCCCCCTCACCTTATCACCCGCGCGTTCAACACCACCTAAAGAACTTCCTCTATGTATTCCATCTTGTACTTACTTTGTTTGCTTGTTTGATATTTTTGATTTTAATAATAGTAGGGTTGGTAGTAATTTCCTTTATGCTATTATTATAATATTATCATACATTTAGAAGTCACACTTCTTCACGAGGCTAGTTGCGCGCGGCACTCTGGGGCATGTGAGTATTATAGTAACCGCATACCGTAGATTACACCCTAAGATCGCAGTCTACTGATGGGACCAGGATAATCGAATCCGTATCGAGCGTATATTTAAAGCAATTCTTTTCCGATGCCTCTGATCAAGGGTCTTACTCAAGTAGTCTCACATAGTACGATACGGTACAGTACTTGCCTTGCAATGCCCACCTCGTACTGTACAATACCGGTACCGTACTATGTCTCTAGTCTACAGTTCCTATACGTCATTTGAAGCTCCGTGGGTAACGTATTCTGTACAGTACTGTACAGGGCTTTCGAGTAAGCAAGTGGGTGACCTTAACGGGAGCGAATATCACAAGGGGAGAAGACCATGTTTAGGTGTAAATTATATTTCAGCACCCAGAACACAGCAGTCGAGCTATCCATCTATCTATCATGTCTAGGATACAACCGCTGAGAAATCCGAAGGGGAAAAAAAAACCTTTACGCCAGTTGAGTTAATTCAATGGGGTGCGAAGGCGGCTTCTTCGGGCTTGCGGTATATCCTCACAAGGCTCCATAGACACTTGAAATACCGGTAGTTAGTGCCTGCTCAGCTAGCTTCACCTGACGGGCCTACGATAGGTTTGTGTACTATGCCGCAACATAGCGCACGTCATGCAGACTCGCTGTTTCAGCCCGCCAGCCGAGTTACTCTCGAGTGGGATACTGGTATTGTAATGGCCATAAGTGGTATCTGGAGGTAGGATCACTGGCGTAGGATACCAGGATGAGGTAAAATTACGGAGGAATGATCTGGGGAATTTCATCAACCATTCATTCTACTTCGAAGGTGAAAACCCAAGGGAATATCTGATTTTAGTAGGAAGCGAGTTAGGATCGATCTCCACCAATTCGCTTATAGTACTGGTACCTGGAGTAAGATTGGATATGGATGGACTTTGCTCAGCGATAACTAAGTTGAAGGCTACCGCTCTTCCCTCTCCGCTATGGAGGCCGGGGGTTGGTTTCCAAGCATCTTAAGAATTTCTGTATAATGGTTGGACGAACCTTGGGGCTTTTCTGTTTAGTGTTGGGTAAGATGATTCTCCTGAGTCACATGTTTGGCCCTTAGGTCAAGTATCGGTGGTACAGGTTTCAGATGAGTTGCCTGGACCGCACCGCCGTCCTGCCCTCAACCACGAGCCCCATGCTGTACTAGTACCTACCTACTCTCCACCGCGCCTGGAATAGCGCTCCAATTAAAAGGGCAGGGGAAAATAATTCAATGTCTCAGTCTCGCTACGGTACCCGCCCTTCAACAACACTACCGTATAGTACCAGTTTGGTGGGAATTCGGGAGAAAACGCTGTCACACGCCAAGCCTACATCCGCTTAGAGGCTACGGGTACGGTACCGTAATGTAACAATGGAAAGTTTAGGCAGAATACCTACGAAGGCACATAAGTTTTGAATATTTTACTAGCAGGAGATGTAACGCTAGCAGGGGCAAAGGCAGCAAATTTGGTATGATATAAGGACAGCGAATTGGGTATAGTGGTTACCTAATTCACCTTCTCACCCCTGCCAGTAAAATATTCAAAACTTACGTGCTGTACTCTACTAGTACCTTCGTAGGGGCCTCTTCGGATGCGATGGTTCCGTTCCGTTCGCCCATACAAATGACCATTTCCTTCCGTTCTGAAAATTAGAAACGGAACGGCCGTGTCAAAACCCGACTACCGGTATTAGGTCGGGGCTTTTTTTATTTTATGCTTGATTACTATAATAATATCATATTATATATCGCAAATGTTATGGTTATGGCATCATACCTGAATTTGGGTAGGGTATTACAGTGGCTTTTAGCCCTCTGCCCGGATAAATGGGGGAAAATATACAAAAGACTTTTATAATCTTCAACAGGGGCACGACGAAAATCTGCGCGTGACCCGTGACTTAATAGTTATTGTTTGCTAGCCGGCTTGGACGAATTCACTTTTTGCCCGAGATGTGGCCCTGTTCGTCACCGACCGGCATCCGCCATGCGCGTTTGAGGCGGTGCCGGAAGACTCTGGCCTCCTGGCATGAGGTTCAATCACTCCACCCAGGCAAGAAGCACGGTACCTGAACGCATGGGGAGGTAAAAACTGCGTTGAGGAGAGGCCAAGTATCCTTCAAATATCCCTGTTGCCCATGAGGAGACTGTCCCGAGTTCATAACAGTCATAATGAAGGCTCACGTTTCTCGTACGATGTTACAAGTATAGTACCCTATTCAGGCTTGTGTAACCCAACTCGGCCTGTACCACCTCCGGCCTTGTGGACCACGGCGTGGAAGAATCTTGTATATAAACTATTGAGGGCGTTAAAATGGAGTGGGTGATTTTTGGGGTAATCTCCTCTTTTTCGGTTTCGCAATGGCCGGAGAAAATGAGTGTGCTCTGGAAGAGAGCGAAGTTAGAGAGGTTAGGGATGAACCAAAGTCTGGCGCTGAACCGGCGAGGGAATATATGACAGGGTGGAGACTTCATGTGTTAACTTTTGGGTATGCATTTTTTCTCTTCCTTGACATAGGACTTGCACTAGTGCTGGGTACCTGACTATTAGAAGGATTACACTCGCGCTGTTCCTTTCAACTTTAGAAACAACGATCGTTAGCACTTCATTGATTTCAATCACCAATGCTCTTAATGGTTTCGGCCGGGGCACTTGGGTCGTTACTTCCTACATGTTAACTTATACCGGTAAGTTTTTTTCTTGGCATTACAGTATAAGGGCTTAATAGTAATAATTGACAGGCTTCCTGATGATATATGCCAAGTTCAGCGATATTTTCGGTCGGAAACCAATGATGCTGATCGCTCTTCTTGTATTTACGATATTCTCTACTGTATGCGGAACATCACAAAACATGCTACAACTGTTGGTTATCTACCATCTTTAGTTACGACGCTGACACGGCTAGGATTGTATTTCGGGCGTTTCAAGGTCTCGGAGGGTCTGGGATATATGCTATGGTGACGGTAATCGGATCGGAAATGGTACCACCGGAGAAATTTGGATTGTATATGGGGATAATATCAAGTGTTTTCGCGCTCTCAAGTATATTGGGACCGATATTAGGGGGTGTGATTAGCGGCAATACGACTTGGAGATGGGTATTTTTGCTAAAGTATCCCCCAGAGTTAGTTCGCTATTGCCATTCGATTGCTTACCAATATCCGCACAGTGCGCCGGGTGGAAGTGGAGCGTTGGCCTTGATCGCTTTAGCTCTTCCCTCAAATTTCCCATCTCCAAAGCTGTCGAAAAGACGGAGTTTGGGGGAGATATTCTCCAAGAGTACGTTTTGAAGATTAGATTGGCGGGGTACCGCGTTATCGCTTGCTGCTTCGATATTACTCGTGTATGCACTCCAGGAGGCAGCTACAGATTTCAAGTGGAACAGTGGGAAGGTTATATCAACGCTTGTCATATCCGCGCTCTGTTGGGTTGGGTTCGTACTTTGGGAAAGGGTTGTGGAGCGACATGCCGGCGGGATTCAAGAACCTATTTTCCCATGGCGGGTATTAAAAAATAGAGCTACCGCGGGTGTATTTCTGTAAGCAATCTGTCAGTTTTCAAGAGACTCTGACTGATATGGATTTCCTAGGTCAACATTTTTCACAGGGGTTTCGTTCTTGGGGGCAGTTATTGGTCTACCGCAGCGTTTCCAGATTGTCAATGGCACATCTCCAGTAGGCGCAGGTATCCGTTTATTCCCTATGGTATTGGCCGCGCCGCTGGCTTCTTGGTTCTCCGCCATTCTCACCTCCGTCGCGCGTTTTATGTTCTTGCTTTCGCATGTTCTCTCCAGATGGTCGGATTAGCGCTCATGCGCACTTTGCCAACAGACACGATGAAAATCGCAAATGCACAGTATGGATATGAAGTTATCATGGGAGTAGGTTTTGGGCTGGCCATCCCCACGGCTATGGTAATGGTTAGCCTTTTTGTCGAGGCAAAAGATCAAGGTACCGAGCCCGCTATCTATATCTCGGGGCTTCAGAGATAGCATCGGTTTAGCTGTTATCATGGGCGCAACTACTCAAATCCGCGTTCTGGGCGGAACACTTTACCTGGCAATTTCCACTACCCTCCTGAGTAACTGGGTCAAGTCACAACTCCCCGAGTTCCTCAACCCACAACAGCTGGCAGCGCTGCTGCGATCCTCGCAGGCGCTAGGAGCATTCCACCCTGAAATCAGGCCCGGGTACGGTTCGTCTATGCGGAAGCATATAATCAGCAAATGATCCTTCTCACAGGGTTTGCAGCAGTGTCTTTGCTCTCTTTGGGGTTGTCGTTTGAGAAAGCGAGGATTTTGGATACAGCTAGGTCTTGAGGCTGGAGGGTATTTGCGAGCGGCGGCAAGGTGTATGATATGATATGGATTTCTTTGGGTGCACGTCACTTTTATGGCATAAGTTTCTCCATATTCACCTTCTTTATTGAGGGGTGCCCGACAATCCCTTTTGAAAAATGTCAATACTTTTTATTTTCCTTCCATTAATTTTATGATTGAAATCCCTGCAATGAGCGGTGAGGGGATATAGTAGGTATAATATCATATAAAAATAAAGTAAAAAATAACTCTACATTGTATTCTCTGTGTCTGTACTTTGCTATGGTCGAAGCATGGAGTAATTCATGTGTAGGGGATTTCGGCTAACGGTGTAGCAAGCCATATGCGGATTAGAGCGATACAATAAGTTGAATTTTAGTCAAAATTGTCATAATGGCTAGCATTTGGATAAAAAACGGGCACTTTCTATTGGACATAGCTGGGTTAGTCTTGGCCAAAAAAATACTCGAGTACAGGGCAAACATTCCACTTGACTCTTACGTAAGCGGAATGTTAGCACGAGGCAGCAGGGTATCTTTCTTTGGGCAGATCATGTCTGTTATTAGCATATATATTCTTTGATAATAAGTCTTATTCGGCACATGTAGGACAGGGCGTTACCGCAAAACCTAGATAGATACACCTTAGGCTTCTGTTCTCAGCCATACAAATCGAGTCATTCATTATGAGTCACTCGGGGCTCTCAGCATGTCACGAAAATCCTTTGGGGGGACCTTCTTAGGAAAATAGATGGAGAGAGAGAGTAATAAGAGATTTACAAAGGTGATCTAAGGTTCCAGTAGGTACGAGGTGCTCTTCAAAGAAATAAGAAGCATGGTTATATCGCTAGAAACTGCCCAAGAACAATAAATGACAAAATTTGCTTGCGGTAGATGCCTTCTGGTCGTGGAGGCACCTAAGGTCGAATTTTTCTCCTTTATATAAAAATCGCTTATATCTTGTAACGGAATCTACTAGTATCTCTACTACTCACTACACTAACGTTGGATATTGCCTATTTGGGATTCTCTGGTAACGCACATTCCTACCTTGTACCTTCCTTCTTGTTATAGTTTCCTATTGGATAGTACTTTCACTTACTCACTTATTTGCACCCTTCGCTCCCTGTACCCAATTAGGATACTCTAAGCTTTTCTACTATGTATTACTGGAATAGTACATCAGTAGAGATTCCTTGCTTGTTTGATTCCATTACTTGTTTTGTTAGTTATATCCTGTCGCTTCTATGACCTTGTTTAGGACATAGAAGTTTCGCTACTCATGTAGCTTTGTATTTTGATATTCGCTCCTTGGACAGGATATTTGGTCATGCTTTATTTGTATTTAAAGAGCTCGAGATCCCTTATGGATTCGAACTCTCAAGCCTCACAGGAACGCTCTTCTTTAATATATACTACAAGTTGAATGGTCACTCTATTAGTCCCTCATCTTTCTTATATCTCTTACAATGATTCCACTTGACGCTTCCCCTCCTGTCCTTCAGTATTGCTGGATCTCCCTCTGGGGATCTTGTGATACCTAGGAGCAGGTTACATATCTCCTACTATTTTTGAGAGCTCCTTTCTTAGAATCATGCATTTGTGCTGCTTTTCTTAAACTCTGTCGCTAGGGGTGATTCAAAAATTCGGATGTGCCCCCTTATAATCTTTCATAATAATATTATAGGGGAGAGGCCGGCTTTTTTAATATCATAGAAAGCGGGGGCGTCGTGCTAAAGCAAGCTATAAAACTGAAACCTTCTATTATTTCGGGACACTATACTTATTTTGCAGAGGCAAAGAATTGAGTTTGAAGATCAGCGGGGAGGAGGTTTGTGGGGTTAAATCCGTAGCTTATGATTTTAATTGCTTGAATGAGTTGTGCCTAGGAGTGACCCTACACCTACAGTAGTGTGGGAAGAAAATAAAGGAAAACCTCATCCTTCAGACTCCAATTTTCCACTATTGGTCGTTACAAAATCTCACATTATCATTCCGTCTTCTATAGCCCCTAATTTTCCCCTAGGGGGCCATTTCCGCTCCCTCTCCCCCATGACCCCCAGTCGTTTCTGAGCTTAAGGGACTGCCACAAGTAGAACCATATCCGCTATCGGCTCCTTCCGTCTTAACTCTGATGTTCGCTTTTCTTTCAATATGCCTCAACCCAGTCTCCCTTTCCCTGATCCTAGCTAGTTCGCTTGATGGTGCCGGGGAAGTTGTCGAGTTAGCGTGCAACTCCTGGCTTTGAGAACGAAGCACCTCTAGATCGGCATCCTATCTAGATTTACTCTTCTTTCGATATGTCCACGATCTTAGCCAGTTAGCAGATATTACCAATAAAACCGCCATAAGAAGAATGGGTCCCCCCAAAGCGATCGCGAGTCCAGCACTCACGCAGCGTGATCCCGGGTCGTGGGTTACGGGACATATGGGTTGTAATTCTCTGGTGGACGAGGCAGTTGGTTTGGTGGGGGCTAGCTTGAATGTTCCCGCCTCTAAATCAACGAATAGGTACGTGGCGCTCAAGAAGATCGCACCAAGCAGAATTTCTGTTTCTTTTCCGGCCGAGGAATCAAAGTTTGACTTTACGCCAATCTCGTAAGTTGTGTTGCTGAGAATTGAATATGTTTTGGTGGTGCTAGGGGCAGGACCTCTTTTTGGATTCCAAAGCTCATAAGGAGGGGCGGTAGATGTTAGATTATCGAGTTTAACGGTTAACTCCAGTGACTTTGGTGCTTTGTTTCCCTCATAGTAGATTGCGTCTAGGTCATCCGCTACGGGTTCATGTCCGGTAAGATTCATGAGCTGTGAGACCATCCTCCGTGTTAAGGAGAAGCGGCTCTGAAAGGGGTTTATGCAAGCGTAATAGCGCTCAAACTCGCTGTTAAAGAGTGATGTTTTCTTCTGACCCGGGTTTCCCACAGCGATGTCCTCGACTATCACTCTGAGCGGGCATCACCCTCATGTGCTACTAAGAAATGGCCACACGTGAGCGCTAGCTCTACTCTAGCCTCTAGCAAGCTGTTACCCAGAGCACGAGCTAACCCCGAGGCGGCATCTTCCTTGTTGCCGCCTTTGAATACTGTACGAAGAACCTATACGCTATTTTCTTAAGGACCGGAGCAGCTCCATAAACGTGTTTGTCGTTACTGTACCACGCCTCTTCCCTTCCACCCCCGCTCTCTCTTTTCCTGTGACCTAAAATACCACCTTATGGTATTTTCCGTCTTACCTTTCTTTTAGGAGTATGTCTGCCACAGTAACCCATCTTAAGTGTTCCCTTTTTTTAATTTTTTTTACTTGTGAAAGAAATTGTACGCAATTGGGAACGCACATATCTATCACATACCCACCCAGCCCTCTATCTCAATCTTCCTGATGGGGTGAGGTTAGCATTCGTGAGCTTCAGTTTTAAGCCTAGAATCTAGCATCACGGTCAATGGAGGGTTATTTCACTGTATTGAAATAGGTCAATGTGGCTTGGAATTTGTGCCGTATCGGCATTAAATTTTATTGCTGTTTCCTGGATTCAAATGCTTTTATTGTGTATTTAAGCCCTTATTTTTCAATTGCCGTGAACAGGGCCCGTGACTGCGACTCCGTTTTTATTTTTTCCTTCAGGACAACCCCTTCCCAGCACAATACTGTTTGATTATCCAACCGCTTACCACACATTAAGACTAACAAATAACTTTGTGGTCAAGATAGAACAAAGCACTTAGCTCAGCGTTTAGTTTGCCTCTTCCTTATCTCTTCCCTCCACGCTAGCCCATACGGCCACTCACTCTGCATCCTCAGGAAAGCGGCAAGCACAGCACCATCATTGGCAGTATAATCCCCCTTGTAAAGAGTAATGATAAAATCATTACCACGGGCACGTTGGAAGACGTTTTCATAGACCAAAGCGATACACGGGGTAACAGCTTTCAGTCCAAGGCCACGGGAGGCTACTTCGTCGTGGAGAACCTTAGTGAATTCAGGTGCTTTGGCGAGTTCATTGAGCCCTGCCTGAATCCCAGGGGGGCAATCGGTTCCAATCTTCTTGATGAGTTTTGCGTGATGCACCATGCGTTCTGCCACTTACTATTAGTACCAACTAAAAAAACGAAGGGCATTCTGATTGTTCACCTAAGGCGCCTCTAACATTGAAATTTTCCTTCAATTTCATGTTTTCAGTTTTTCCGTCTAGAACCGTGGCCTGTATATCGGTTAGAAATACTAGGGAAACCGGAGGTGAGGACTCAACAATAAGGTGTTCAATTTCAACTGATTGCTCCAGAACTTTTTGATCTTTCTTCTCACACTTCTCATACCACTCATCAGAGCGCCGATACAACTCTTTTTGGCATTCCAGTGATTGGTCAAACCACCCATCTACAAATTCCTCAGCGTAGTCCTGGAAGAGTTGATGCCACTTTGCTTCCTGTTGCTCTAAGAGCTGCTGTGGTGATGGAAGATCTTGATGCGGTAGGGTAGACTTGAAGCGCCTCAGGCCGTTAGGTTAGGGATGGCATTCTTCTCATGCAGGGGCTGGTTGAGGGCCGAAGTCTGGACATCGTATGAACTCTGCGGATGCTTGTGTATCGTACTAGGGTAGTCCATCGCAGGAGCCGTTGGAAATTTTCCAGCACCCCCGTCTGAATGGCGGCGGGATGCCGGAGCCACGAAGTACGGCGGGCTACCTGAATGCCCGGATAACGTGTCTGAACTGCTCATGGATGAGGGAGTCGAAGGCATGGAGGTAGAGTGATTATTTAACGGAAGTGGTGATGGGATGTTTGGTAGAGTGACAGTTGATCTGTGATTTTGTAAATTAGAAGTATAGTACCAGTTTGGTGGGAATTCGGGAGGAAACGCTGTCACACGCCAAGCCTACATCCTCTTAGAGGCTACGGGTACCGTAATGTAACAATAGAAGGTTTACGGAGGTACAGCGCCTAAGTTTTGTACATTTTGCTAGCAGGGGTGCTCGGCTCACAGGGGTTGAGGAGTGAATTGAGTTAAGTGGCTTGGTACGATACTTGCTGTATAAGGAAGGTCTAGAATTGAATTCAGAAAGCGAGTAACTTAAAAATATATTTCTGATCTACAGAGATTTTATGTGTCTGTACTCATGGTGAGAATAAGTTTGAAGACAACGGGCGCTGGCAGAATTGGCACGAGTACTTATAGATTGAAGTGTTCTATCTAATACCTCGTGAAAAGGCCGTTTGCGTCAATGACTGCTTAACATCTTGCTGGCATGCTACCTCCAAGTTCTCTGAATTCATGGGGTGCAATATTTGCCCAAGCCTCCTTTACTGCATCCTGTAGCCAATCATATGACATATTTTCTGGAAAATTATCTTGTAGATAATTCTTCATAGTATGCCATACTTTTTCAATAGGATTTAGATCAGGTGAGAAAGCATGCCAGTGAATGACTTCAATACCTCTTTCTTGAAGCTCAGTCCTGGTATTCCCAGCTGCATGCCCAGGTGCTCCATCTTGCATAAGTTTTAAATTAATGCCATTGCGATGATATAATTCAATATACCCATGAATAATAGGCACCGTGTGCACACAGTGGCTCTCAGAATTGATTGAACCCCAATCCTTCTCCCAAAAGATTCCTGGCCCCTGTATATTTCCATGAAAGCAGCCCCAAAACATCCATCCCCACTTTCTTTGATGATTTTCTACTATACAAGTAGGGTACCACTCTTCTCTAGCCCTTCTAGTTACCCAAGTTCTAGTATGCCTTCCACAAGTAATCCAAGTCAAATGTGTCCATAAGATTGAGTACCATCGCTCCTGAGTCCAGTTGAGATGTGTGCAAGCCCATTCTAGACGTATCATTCGATTTGTTTCAGTAATTGGAGGTTTCCTTATCGCTAACTACTGGTGAAAATCCTCCCTCATTAGGGCCGCTTGTACTGCCTTTGTCACCATGCCAAGGTCTAACTCTACACTCATAATTAGCCCCGTATTAATGATTTCAATTGATAAAAGCTTTCCCTCTTATTGAAACAGAAGGGAGACAGTCATTTGTATGGAGGAACCAAACTGAAGAGGCTCTAATATAACATACCTTCAGCTAGCTCCACATATGAGAGCCGCCTATTCTGAGAGGACAAATAGACATATCCTACTAGTTCCTCGATTTGTGCTTGGGTAAGCATCATCAGCAAAAAAAATTCTCCCTGATGTATTACCTACATATCTCCCTGTATCTGCTAGTAATACCACCTCCCCCGGTCCCTCCTGTCCCTCATACATTTACCACCTTTCCTAAAGACCCAACAGGTCTTCTGAAAGCCCCATACATGCCTTCGGTGCCATTTATTGTCCTCTTTGGCAGGTGGCCTCTAGCTTGCTCCACTAGTGAGGAGGTCTCGCTTAACGGACCCCTGTTTTTTTTGCATTTCCATCCAGGCCATTTTGGCTGTTGTGCGTCCACTTTGTACCTGTGCGCATCCAGAACAAGCTTACCTGTCTCAGCTTCCCATTAGGCTCTTAGCGCTCTCCCTTCCCCTTGATTTCTCCGTTATGGATTTCGTCCCCTCGGGGACGTTCTTCAGGTCATAATATCTACTCGCTACCCCTGTACTGGCCCTACACACCCTTCTGTTTCCAAAATATACGTGACAAATCTGTTTTATTTCCATGGAGCCCGTATCATTTGTGCTTCCTCTTGTCCTTCTCCTGACATTCATGATTCGCTTTACCTTTCTGTACCACTCCTATTTGTCACCTTGGTTAATTCACCATCGATATCCTTAGGTGTCTCAAAATGCATGTCTACGTGTCCCCTTCATATCATTTTTTGTTTCTTTCTTTCTACTGTAAAGTTTTCAATAAATTCTGTAAAATATTTCTATATCAATCCTATTATTTACATACCAGCAGTTGTTATCCGTACCAGTAGTCTCGGGTACTAAATGCACCATGCCCATAATCTGATTGATACTAACGACTATCTCGGTTGTTCTGTTTGGGCCTTTCCCCATCCCCAAAGTAACGGTAATAAGTCCCGTTATATCACTGAGCTTCCCCGAGTTCTCAACATATAGTCTATCTACTAATACCAGTCTATCTACTAAACCCAGTCTGGGGTCTCGAACTTTCATTATGGAAACCAAGCAGGCCGGATAACAGTCTTTTAGTGCTCCATAAATACTTCTATTATCTGAATCCACCCAGACCCAATCATTCCTGCTCTGCCCTGTTGACCTCCTATGCTGGATTCCGGTACACTGAAGAAGATGCCAAGTGACCTGTCTCTTGTCCTGAAAGTTCTCTACTGGGATACGTAAAAGCTGACATATCTCAACTGGAAACTGTTTAACCGAATCTACATGAAATTGTTGGCTCACAGAAGACCTGGGTTGATAATAATTGATTAAAAGGTCCGGAAAATTTCTCAAACTCTGGTAGAGCTGGAAAATAGTTTCCACGGTTGGTATGAAACTCATTGATTGTTTAGTTACTCAACCGACTTGCCATTTGTACTATTTGTCGCATACTTCGTTTCAAATCGGATGCGCTAGATCCGCTTGGATATTCATTTCATGAATTTTAAAGCTGTCAAGTCTAGAATATGATTGTAGTATTTGTTGGCTTGCATTATTTTTATTTGACCACTAATAGCCCTCCTTGATTATTGTTTTGTGACTTGTTTCACCCAACTCGGTAGAATACATTTGAGTGTTCCCAAAGCGCCATATATGGTCCCCGAAGTCACTCAACAGATGTATCTTAACAAAGTTAAAGTCTATATCCTCATCATATATATCTGCAACAATTCTATCTAAATCGCGACATTGCTCATCCGCAATGTGACGCCGTTTGGTAAATGTAGCCCCCAAAAGGTGGTGTTGATTAAGTACTTAACTATGCTCACCTTGAATTCAGGCTGTGACCTCTCTCACTTTCCTAGCAGTGGACTTATCCTTTCGGTACTTCTTAAAAACAACATTTTGATCATGAAAGGCCTTAAGGAACTGTTCGAGGTATTGAATCGTCTCATCAGTATGGCTTGTATATTGTGCGATTAGAGTAAAGTCAACAATCGACCGGACACAGGTTAGAGCTTTGGTGAATATGGGACGTTCTGCAGCACTCGGACGACGTAGAGAGGCTGCAACACATGGTAGTATCACTTTGACCAGATTCTTCATCTCTTTTCTGGTTCACTGAGAGATCTGACTGTACTCTTTGTTCGGCGCGGAATAGCCCAGATAAATATCTAAACCCTTCCAGATAGCATTGAATGCTTGTAGCCATTTGTATTTCTTTAGACAGCTGATAACCTATTTCATAAGGTTTGTTTCAAATATTCCCAGGTACATGACATGGAGAATATCTGGTATGGGCAGGTCGGATTGCTGAACATTCGGAAGCCCCCAAAAGACACTAGAAAGCAATTTGAAACCACAATCTGTTAGATGTTTCTTGGCCTGCTGGTCATTTTCACAGTATTGGTTGAAGAGATGTTGGGATTTCCTATAATCTCGTCTGGCTGCAGAACGTCTCAAATGGGACCCTAGCTGTTGTAGTGGAATATTACAGACAGCG
>NESQ01000557.1:0-42705 GCA_003070745.1 Tuber borchii | reverse complement strand
GCTGTGAAATTTTTGGTCAGGAAAAAAGGGGCCGCGGAGCGTGTCAACCAGGAGGCCTTTTTTTTTTTCTCTTTTTTTTTTTTTTTTTTTGTATCATGCACCTTGATTTATCAACTACGGGGTACATAGGCTAAGTGCAGCTGTAAGCTAGGGTAAGGAAAAACCCCCTGTGTAAAGAAATCCACGTCAGACCAACGGAAAAAACCATCATCCCAAGTCCCTCTGGTATGGAACCAAGGGCACGATCCCGCCGCGAAGACAAAAAATATGTATCGGCTAAGTAGACAACCGAAATAAATCACCGACAAGACAAGCAGAAGACAACAGGAAAACCGGACCCGAAAAATCCTCCCCTTTAAAACAAAGTAACAAAAGAAATTCCGTTCATATCCCGAGTGCTCTCACAGAAACCTGACCTTGAAATTTTAGCCTAAAACTACTGAACACAGAACGGGGGATAGAAAACGCTAAACCCAAGTAGATCTATCACATGACTCCGTAGCCCAAGGCGTTGACATCGTCCAAGGAGGCAGTACAATACCATGATTGAGCGTAACCGAGAGGTGCGGTGGAGCCCGCCGCTGGGGATGGGTCGTGACCATTGGCAGTTAGAATGCCAGCTAATGAGAGCATGTTTTGCTGTAACCGAGCAACGGGACGAAACCAAGCGGAGGAGAGGAGGGGTAGACCCAAGTATTGTAGGAACTATCGGAAACGTGTGCATGTCTGACTAGGCAGCCTTGAGTGAAACATAATCGAAGAGAGTAGAGAAATCGACCCAGGCCTGATGAAAAGTTTTCTCTTACTGCGAGCCGTGATCCCAGCCGTCTGTAACATGGACACGAAGGTGTTGCTGACCGTGCAAATGCTAAGCGAAGACGTGAAACAAAAGGGAAAGTGTTGATGGGACAGGCCCTAGGAAACGGGTGCCCAAGTCCGAGTCTATCATAGGGCGGGGGTGCAGCTCACTGAGAGTGCGATGGAGAAAGGATGGATCCGATGATGATTTCTCGTGGTGTTGAGATTTCAATCGCCGGAGGTATTGAGCAGATAGTTCGTATGTCAACCAGAAGGCCTTTTTTTTTTTTTTTATATCATGCGTTCATTGTTTTAAGGTACAAAAAGCTTCATGTAGCGGAGGCTATGGAAAAAACAAAACCTATAAAGCAAAAACATATCACAAAAGAAACCATATCCCATGCCTTGATAGTACTAAGTAGTGAGACCAAAAACCACCGGCCTCGTCTGTCAAAAACATAAAAATATAGGAAAAATCCAACACTCTTCATAACTCGTAAACCTTCACGTAAAGAAAATTACAAGAACAAAAGCATTGGTCGTAGGGTGGGGGGCAAGGGGTGGCGTTTTTCTGGGAGGGGGGGTAGTGGGAGCGGGTTTTTATTCTTCAAAGGAGGAAGGGTCCTCGGGGGGGAACCCGGTGCGGGTGTCTAGGATGAAACTCTGGAGAGCTGAGAGGGAGGGAGGGTGATTCCAAATTGAGCTCTTGGGCGAGAGGCTTTCGACCCCACTTAGATGGGAGTGTCTGGCTTCAGCCCTGGCAGGGCAGTGTAGGACGGCGTGTTCGAAGGTTTCTGGGGCTTCTAGACATCGGGGGCAGGTGGTTGGGCAGTCTGGGTCCTCGCGCCAGGTGGGATGGGCTAGCAGGTAGCTTTTGCCAGAGCGCATCTGATGTATGCGGCTGGCGGCGAACTTGTCGAGCCCCATGAAGGGGTGGGGGGTCGTGGAGGCGGGGTACGTGTAATAGGGGGGTGCCGGGAGGGAATCGTCCCAGTCTTGGATCATGAGTTTGTGAGCCCTTTCCTTGAGTACGGCATAGGTTCGTGCCATGAGGGTAGGGGGCGGGATGTCTTCTGTTGGGGGGAGGGGTGTTTGTCCGATCTGGGGGAAGCGAGAGAAGCCGTGACCGAGGGGGAAGGCTATGTGCGCGAGGTCGTCGATGGGGAGGTGTCTCCTCAAGGGGGGGTGGGGACTGGAGTGTTCCAGCTAAGGGGGCGGTACATCGGGCCTGCCTTGTCAGCCAGTGGTCGGGCTGAGTCAGTGGCCCTGAATTTTGACAGGGAGGGGAAAGTAGGGGGGAGGCGGGCGGCCGCGGGATTGAGGGTGGGGGGTGAGCAGCATAGTCTGAGTGCCGCGGTGCGTCTCTTATATCTGCAGTAAGGGTTAAGGGGTGGGAGGCATGCTTCCCTTGAAAGTATTGGGATGGGAGTGGCGAAAAAGCAGTTGGTGGTCCACCTCTGGACTCTGTGCCAGAAGGAGTTCATGCGGGTGGTGGAGCGGGTGTTTGGGACGAAGAGGTCCGCGCCGTAGGTGAGGATTGGGAGGATGAGTCCCATGGCGAGCCGGTGTGAGAGGAAAGGGCGGACCCCCGCCCCTGGAGAGGCGACTCTTTTTAAAAAGGAGAACGCAGCATTGGCTAAAGCCAGGCGTCTTTCGAAGTGGTGGGTGGTGTTGAGGGCAGGGGAGAACCAGTAACCGAGCCATCTCACCTCACTGGCGGGGCGAAAGATTTGGTCGTTGAGGGTGACGGGATGGTTGGCTTTGAGGGTGCCCCTTTGGCTTGGGGTACGCCAGTGGATGAGTTCTGTTTTTGGGATGGAAAAGGACATACCCAGAGTTGTGGCGCGTTGGGATAAGGATGGAACAGGCTTTGTAGCCGGCGTACATTGGACCGGTAGGAGGGGGTGGAGACTGTGAGCGCAAAGTCATCGACGTAGGAAAGCATAAGGCCTCCTTTTATGTCTGCGTGGAGGGGTGCCACGTATATGAGGAACAAGAGAGGAGAGATGGGGGACCCTGGGGGTACCAACTGTGACCGGGGAGGGGGTTTTTGGAGAGCCTTGGTAAACTAAAGTGCATCTTCGTTCTGAGAGGAAGGAGGAGACCCAGTCTACATGTATTTGGGGGTGTTTTTATCCAGGAGGCGTTTGCGGAGGGTGAGGGCGTCGACGTTGTCGAAACCCGCCTTGATGTCGAGGAAGAGGGAGGAACCTTGCGGTGGGTGCGTTGGAGGGTTTTAACTTCGTGGACTAGGGTGGTGCAGGCGTCGAAGGTGCCTAGGCCTGGCACGGAACCGCACTGGTTGGGGTGGAGTAGGCCAGATAGCTTAGCCAGAGCAAAAAGACGGGTCGCCATGATTCTTTCCAAGATCTTGGAGACGGTTTTCAGTAAAACTATGATGCGGAAGGACGCGGGGGAGTCGTAGGAGGCCTTGCCTGGCTTGTCCAACACGACTCCCTTTGGCGATCTTTAGCGAAGGAGGGTGGTACCCATATACCAGGAGGGGGTTCAGGAGATTCAAAAGTATGTCAGGGTAGTGTCTGTGAATGTGTTTCCAAACGGAGTAGGGTATTTCGTCTGGTCCTGGGCGATGAGGGCGAGGATTTGGCGAGGGCCAGGAGATTTCTTCCTGAGTGAGGGGGGGCGTGTTGGGTATGGGTGAGAGCCTCCCCCTGGGTGGGGGTTCTGGCCGAGGCGGGAAGAAGTGGGCGAGGAGGGCGTTGTTGATAGAAGTGGGATCGTTTGCGTCTGGGAGAGATGGGAACCTTACCGCCTGTCTGGGGTGACTAGTTTCTTGGCGGTCCAGATGTTGTTGGGGGTGGTCTTGGCGAGGAAATCAGCCCAGTAGTGGACTTGGCGCGCTTGATAGCTTTGAAATATCCATTCCTTGAGAGCCTGGCCGTTTCCCTTGCTTGTGTGGTTTGTAGCTTCTTGCTTTTCTCATGGCTTTGTTGTACTCCTTGCGGAGCGCAGTAAGGAGGGTGTCCACCATGGCTTGGATTTGGCCGATGGTCGTGATGTGGGGGCGGCCGTTCTAAGAGATGAGGTTAGGCAGGACAGGGAGGCTGAGAACCAGGAGTCAAACTGCTGGGGGGAGGGGTGTGGAGGGGGCGGGGGGACGCGGAAGGCCTTGAGTGTGGGTTCCAGGGCTGTCCAGTCCAAGAGGTCCCATTTGGCCTGGGGGGGGGGGGCCTGACGGAGGGGAGCAGAGAGAGAGATGGAGATGGGGACGTGGTCTGATCCTGTGGAGGGTAGAGATGTGGTGTTCCAATTGTGTACGAAGGGAATCATGGCGGGGTTCGTGAAGGCCAGGTCTATGACGCTGGGTCTGTGGGGGCCAGAGAGGGGGTAGCGGGTGTATTCCCCAGGGATGTTGATGCAGGTAAAGCTGAGGTCGTCGGCTTTGTCAAAGTAGGGGTCGGCGATGGAGGCTTCCTGGGAGGAGGGGAGGCGGAGGGGGTCGGTGCGCGGGCTGTGGATGTTGAAATCCCCTACTGCGAGGTAGGGAACGTTGAGGGAAACAAAAATTTGGTCTGGTTTGACAGTGTGCAGTTGCGGGTACCTGGAGCGTGAATAAATATTCGCCAGGCGGAAACGAGGGAAACTGGTGCCGAAGCATCCTGAAGGGGTGTAAATATCAATATGCATGCAGTCGTTTACGTCCGGCGTGAAACTTGGAAGTACGGGGTTGGACTTTAAAAATTCCATGGAGATATAGCAGGCCACCTTGGGGAGGGGCGAGGGAGGGGCGAATGACTTGTACCCATTAAAGATAGGTAGAAAGCCTTTGGAGGATGGAGGGTCTTGCAAAAAAACCAACTGTGGAGGATGGCGCATTGAAAATGACGAAAATAGTGAAAGAAACACATTCCAGCTTCCCAGGCTGTTGTGTTGAATGAGGGTGATTTTGGGCGTGGGGGCCGGCCTCACGGTTTTATCAAAGGATTGGGTGTTAATCATGGCGGGGACGACCCCGACGGTTGACAGGAGTTACGGGGGGCGCGGGGGGGCCTGAGGGAGCAGGACCCATCGCGCCTGTAGGTGGCGCATGAACGGCGGTTACGGGGCGGGGGGTGGCAGGGCTAGGATCGGTAGTTGGACGGGCCTGGGGAGTAGTGGGTCCTGATGGGCCATCTTCTTCCACATCCATGGACTCTTGACTGTCCGAGGATGAGACGGAGCTGACTGACTCCGGCGGGGGCACGGGGCGAGCGGGGGGGATGGGGCGGGACTTGCATTCCTTGGCGTAGGCGGTATGGTCGTTGCCGCAATTGGCACAGTGGGGCGGTGAGGTGGGGCAGCATTCAGCCACGGGCCTTTCGTTGCCCCCTTTGGGGCAGGTGGGGTTCTGGCACCTGTGGGCGGCCTTGGTATGGTGAAGCGCACAAATGGGGCAGGATGGGTGTTTTTGTTTGCACCGGGCGGCGGCGTGGCCGAAGCGGCAGCAGTTGGAGCATTGTGTGTAGCGGTTGGCGGAGATAGCTTTCTCCACCTTGCGTCGTTCTGAGTAGAGGAAGATGGAGGGGGTGAGAATTGGAACGTCGTCGGGGTCAACGGAGACAACCACCGAAAGCGCTTCTTTGGCGGTTCGAGTAGCTCGGTCAGGGTTAAGGTACCTGGCCGATTGGATTTGGACCGCTTTCGCGAAACCAATAGATGCTTTGAGATGGGGGTAGAGTTGCTCGTCTTCTTCGCGCATTTCATCGGTGGGGATGCCGTGTATGACCAGCTGTACAGCGGTTGGGGCGAGGCAGAAAGGGAGCTAGGGATTGTCGCCTGTTGGGAAGGCTTGATTGAGGCACCTTGTGAGCACATCGAAGTAGGGGGCATAGGAAGAAGCGGGCGTTTGCGGGTCCGTGCAGGTGAGTGAGACTGCGCCTCGGTCATTGACTTTGGCGAAGAAACCTTTTGGGAGGAGGCAGTTTGAGTCAGTGAGGGCATTGGCGACAATGTCGGGAAGGGAGCGAGCGATACGTCTTGAAAGGGCATGGGGGGCATGGGAGGAGCGAGGGGCAAAGAAACGCCTTGA
This sequence comes from Tuber borchii, assembly GCA_003070745.1. NCBI lineage: Eukaryota > Fungi > Ascomycota > Pezizomycetes > Pezizales > Tuberaceae > Tuber > Tuber borchii. The sequence goes on along the minus strand of NESQ01000557.1, from coordinate 36,878 downwards.
GGCAAAGGGGAGGGGGGAGGCAGAAGTTTTTAAGGCTCTGTCCTCGTTACTCGCAACCTCTGTTGCTTTGGCATGCTTGGGTTTCTTTTTTCCAGTTTTTCCTCCGGAGCCGGCCGCCTGGGCGTACGTTGGTTGGTTTTGGGGTTTGTAATCCGGGTGCAGGGTGGCATCTGTGAAAGCAGACAGGTCGTATTCTCCGGCGCGGAATTGCTCCGCCTCCCAGGAGTGGGGGAACGCCTTGGCATAAAGCTCAGGGTTACCGAACATTTTGCCGAATGTTGTATCGTAGTATGGGCAGTGGATCGCAGGGTTTATTGGTGCGAGGTGAGGGGGGGGGGGGGGATTGCGGGATTTTTGCTGGGCGTCGGGGCCTTGTGGGGCAGCTTGTTTGGGTGGGTGGGGGGGCTGGGTGATTTTAGCCGAGGCCGGGGGGTGGGTGGGTGGGGCTGGTGTGGGGGCCGAGACCCTATGTGACAGGTCACGAAGGGCTGAAGTGATTGGGGTGAGATCTTCCGGGGTGACGGAAGCATTTGTGATGTGAGAGGAGAGGTCGTGGATTTGTGAGCGGAGTTCGCCGTTCTCATTTCTGAGGTCGTCGACTTGTTTGGAGATGGATTCGAGCTGGGTAGTGATTGCTACTATGCCAGAGACTGTAGAACAGAGGATGGAGAGGATTGAGCCTTCACCGGGGGTGATGGACTGGAGGCTGGAGTCAGAGAGGTCGGGGACCAGATTGGGGGGAAGGGGAAGTTCGTCCCTCGTCTGCCGAAAGATATCCGCGAGGAAAGCTAGGGGGGGCGAGGGTCTGAGGACTGGGGAGGGGGATGGGGGGATTTGGGCGTTGCGTGGTGTGGAGGCTCGCGAGATGGCGGCTGCCAGCTCTTGGTTGCCTGGGGGGATGGGGGGTATTTCCGACATGGGACGGAGAGGGGCGGGGGGGTGCTGGTGTGTGTCCCGGAAGCAAAACGGGTTTGTAGAAGAGTTTAGAAATGTAGGGGGGGGAAAGTAGAGGGCGAGAAGCTTGTGTCAACCAGAAGGCCATAAGGGTCCTCTTTTTATACCCATTCTTCCCGCAACCTATGAATCATCCTTCGCATCATGCGCCCCTATGTCTCATAGTGAGTCATAGTGAAAAATCTATCAGCTGACCCCTATGAGTCACTGTACAACAATCAATCAACCAATCAAAATATAATAAACCTATCATGTGCGCAACTTGCGTCACATGCATGAAACCCATGACCCCTAACTATAAGTCATGTGCAAAAGTCATAATCATATGACCACAATGGTGAGTCATGTCAAAAACCATAAACCAATCATAACAAAGGAATGATATGCTATCGCGTAGTCATCTGACATACTAAACCTTATGACACACAAATATGAATCATGTGAAACCTTCTTCCGCTAGTCACTGTTTGTCGCATTAGCTCCCTCTCCCCCTAGCATCGGTCCCATGATGCTCAAACTCCTGGGTCCATCACTCTTCCTCCCTACCATTTCGCCTCGGGTCGCATTTTCCCCATTATGTGCTCGGAGTCTGGCCATGGTTTGCGTACAACTTCGAGAGTGAGGTTTCCGACCTCTAGCGATAGTTGTTGCTCTGTCATATGATGTTGTTGATCTTTGAAAAAAGATCGTTGGACCTGGAGTTCTTCCCGAAGCCGGTCTCCTTCACTTAACAATTCGTCGATTTGCCTCTTTAGGCTTAATGGGTCTGGAATAGTTGTTGTTTCTGAATTTTCGCTCCCCTCCCCGGCCAACCATATCCTCACGGTTTCTCTTGCCTTCTTCTTTTTTCGTCCTCCTTTGTGAGTGGTTCGTTCCTACCCTCTGTTTTCGGGTAGTAGTCGGCCTTGATTTTCTCATTGTTATGAGACCGACAGTCGTTCCGGAAACATTGTTTCCTATATTTCTTGCTGTGTTTCTCATTTGTGGTCTTTTTTTTGTTCTTTGGTTCTTGTAGGTACCACCCTTGTCCTTACTTCTCGCTAAGGTGCACAAAACACCAATCATCATAACATGCCATCTACGATAGTCTATTGTGTTTTGCCATCTGGATAGCCCTTCTCTGTCTTTTATCTAGTTCCTCCTCAGTTGGTAGGTTGTAGCCGGGGCTAGTAGGCAGAAATGGCCCTGGGCTGGACTCGTTGTCTCCCAAGCCTTGGTCGGGTTTGAGTTCGACTCAGTCTTGGCTTACCTGGGTATCTTTGATAGAAGTGTTGGACTGCATGTTTTGCGTTGTTGAAGTTTTCTGAGTGGTACCAGACTTTGTCGTGTTTTGGCGACTAACCTTTCTACTTAGCTCAATATTGGAGCTTTCTGTGGTGCAGTCAGGAGTCAATGACTTCGTCGAGTTCGTATTCTCGTTCGCTTTCGATTTTCATAGGCGGAGGGGGTTTTTTGATTTGAGAGGGCAATCGCTTTTCTTGGTAAGGTTCGAGGAGTGAGATGTGGAATGTGTTGTGTATTGCCATTGACTACAGTAGGTCCACTTTACAAGCGCTCGTTCCAATCTTTGCCAAGATTTTGAATAGTCCGATTTTCTTGTAATCCAGTTTCATTGATGGTCTCGTGGTCTTGATATTTCATTGTAGTTACCACACTATATCGCCTGATTGTAGGTTCGGATCGGGTTTTCTGCGTTGATCGTAATATTCGTTTTGTCGTAGTTGTGCTGCAACCATTTCGCTTCTTAATGACCCATGTAACTGAGTCATTTCTTCTGGTTTCTTCTGACTTCGTTGTATGAAATGACCTATCATTTCGTATTCGGGTTTGATTCCGTAGTTGGCAAAGAATGATGTGTTCTTGATCATTCCTTGATAACTGTTATTGTATGTAAACTCTGTCAGTGGCAGATATCCACACCAATCATCTTGTTGGTAGTTGATATATGCTCATAGGTATTGTTCCAATATTGTGTTCAGTCTTTCAGTCAGTCAGTCTTTTTGACGGTGAAATGCCGTACTTAGTCTCCATTCAATTCCGAGTTCTTCCCTCGTTCTTTTCCATAGGTCCGATGCGAATAGCATTCCCCTATCCGTGATGATATCTCGTAGTAGTCTGTGTAGCCTGACTATTTCTCTCATAAATAGGTTTATGAACTGTCTCGGGTCCAGACCCTTTTTGCAGGGGATAAAATGACTCATTTTGGTGATGCGATCGATGACGACTAGCATCGTATCATACTCTTCAGATTTTTGGAAGGTCTGTGATAAAATCCTTTGCAATCGATTTCCAAGGTCTGTCTGGTTCTTCATTCGATTGTAGGAGGCCATATGGTGCATGTCGTACGACTTTGGTTCTTTGACACATGTCACAGTTCTTCACATATCATTTGATAGTCTCCCTTCTCTTGGGCTAATAGTATCGTCTTCCGATAAGGTCGGTAGTTTTCGCCGTCCCTTTATGCCCTGCTTGGTCATAGTATTTGGAGATAAGAGTTGTTCTTATCTCTTCATCTTCGGGGACCCATGTTTTCCCTTGATACTATAGGTATCCGTCCTTCCATTGACATAGCTCCAATGCCACTCCTTTCAATTCTTTTTCTCCTGTTTCCAAAGCTTGTTTAATTGCTTGGATTCCTTCATCCATTTTTGATACTTCTTATATCGTTCCTTTGTCCTTGTCGTAGAACTCCACTAGTTCTATCTCTTCGATTGCCGCCTCTTCCCAATTCTGTTCTTCTGGCAATAATATTCCTTCTCGTTTTGATAGCTGTCTTTCCTTCAGGGTTTGTATGTTCCCTGTCCTGCTTGTTAGGGCATCCGGTTTTGCCCCTTTTCTTCCTGGTGCATATATGATTCTGAAGTTGTATTGGTACAGTTTCCGTACCCATCGTACTTGTCTGTCTATCAAGACCTTGGTGGTCACAAATGTTGTTAGGTTTTTGTAGTCGGTGAAATCCTGAATGCGATATCGGCTGCCTCTGGTATATCTTCTTCATTCTTCAAATGCCTGTACCACGGTTAATAATTCTTTGTCGTATACATTGTAGTCGAGTTGAGTGTCCTTTATTCCTTTCGATGAATATGCCACTGGTCTCCATTTCCCGTCTTAGCATTGTTGTGATTACCTGCCTGCACATACATATTGTAAAGCATCAGTTTCGATCTTGATAGGTCGACTTGCATCAGCAAAAAAAAAATCTGTCTTTTGTGCTCCACAGTGAGCCATGTCGTTGAGTTTTACGTTTTGGCTAATCGCGAGTGACCCCAGTTAATCATGATGCTTCCGATTGTGTTCACTCATTATCAGATACTAATCTTACTATTAGCAAAATATGAGCTATTTTTATTAATATCTCATAGACATTTTACATTCCAAAGTTGTATGTTATGAACTCAAATTTCTCAACTTTGGTATGTAAAGGGTCCTTGAGTTCTTAATAAAAATTGCTCATATTTTGCAGAAAACAGAATTAATATCATCTTCATTAGTTAAACTAACGGGATTTTTAATATCGTGATCATAGGACTCATGATGTGTTAAAACGTAAAACTCAACGACATGAGGCACAGGGGGCAGGCTGTTTTTTTGCTGATGTGGGTCAAAATGTATGAGTACTAAGGTCGTGGTGGGTGATTTTCGAAGTCCATTGAAGGCTTGTTGTTCTTTGGTTCCCCATCTCCATTTCCCATTGTACTTCTTGTATGTCCGTTCATATTGTGGTTTTGCTATTCTGCTAAACGCTTTTATGAATCGTCGGTAGAAGTTGCAGAATCCTAGGAACGGTTGGATTTCTGTCTTTGTTTTTGGCTGTTGCCATTCCCATATCGCCTGAGGCTTGACTGTGGCGACTTTGACCCCTTCTTGGCTGATCACACATCATGGGTATTCCAGCTCCGTTTTGTGGAATTCGCATTTGGCTGTTTTGAATTTCATCCCTGATGGTCGGAGAGCTTCCAGTATATTTTTGACATTCTTCTAGAGTTGTTCCAAATTTTCTGAGTATATGAGGATGTCTTCCAGCTATACGATACAGCACATGTCGATATATCATTATAACACCCTGTTGATCCATTTCTGGAATGCCGCTGGTGTATTGCATAGTCCGAATGATACTCCTAGGTATTGGTAGGTTCTCAACTTGCTACTGAAAATTGTCTTATGTTTGTCTCCTTCTCAGATTCTGATATTGTGGTAGACGTCCTTGATATCCAGTTTTATGAAATATTTGGCTATACTTAGCCGATCCAGTGCTTCGCTTATCACCGGTAATGGATACCGGTCTTTTTTTGTGATTTCGTTAAGTCCCCAATAGTGCACGTAGAGTCTCCAGCTTCCATCCGTTTTCTTGACGATGATGATTGGTGATGCCCTTTTGGCCTTCACTTCTCTTATCCATCCTCTTAGTTCGTTTTGCTTGATGTATTTATGTAATTCCTGAATCTCGTCGTATCTGAGTGGATAAAACCTCTTGTTGGGTACCTTCTCCCTGGGTTCCAGGTCGATACCTAAGTCAATTGCTTTTCGATAAGGTGGTAATGTTGTTTTCTCTCCTTTTTCCAATACATCGCCGTATTCATGATCTTCTGTTAGTATTGTCTCTTGGAGGGTTTGTTTCTCTTCCTTTTTCTTCTTGTGTCTCTTCTTAATGGCCAGTTCGGTAGTGATATTGATATTTTCCTGGTAGATCTTGTCGTGGACAGGGTCACATCTTAGAATACCTGTTATTTCTCCTCTTCGGTAAAACATCCCAATGCATTGGCCGAAATTTCGCTGATGCTGATCGGTCTTTTATCTTGTTCTGGTTCGTTTGTGCTTCTGAATCCTTTCGTACCTCGATCCGTCTTCCTTAGTTCATGAAGTTCCTGCAGTTCTTCCTTATTGATCTGTTCGATGATCAACTCTGCGATCCAATTAGCTGGTTCCACCTGGAACCAGTCAGTACCTTGGTTGATCAAGACCACCTGATTTCCCTGGTATAGTCCGTGTCTATTACCCCTGCGTTGGTTCTGAGTCTGTATTTAACTGCTAAACCACTTCGCAGAGCGATGCGCCTGTAGGTATTCTGAGATAGCGTGATGGCTATTCCGGTTCCGACTGTTTTCTGTTCTCCTGCAAGTATACAGAGTTGCTTATTGGCAGACAGGTCGTGTCCTGCTGCCTCTTCGGATCCTTCTGTAGGTATCCTTGCCTGAGGAGAAAATCTTTGAACTTGGACTCGTTCGTCCTTTTCAACCTGTACGTCTGAGTACTTGGTGAGGAGATTGTCTTCCAGTGCTTCATCCTCTGGTACTGCATATGCAATTGGCGAAACTGTTGAGACACCATGTCGTATATCGTTCGCTGTTGAATGTGATCTTCTTTTGTTCCCAATTGATTGTGGGATTGTGCATTCGTAACCATGGCATCACTAGGATGACCTCATGTTTTTGGATATTTGTCACTTGAAAAGTTGCCAATTGCTTATGGGTGTTGATGCCCATAGGTACATTCGCTAGATGGGTGACTGCGCCCATAGTGCTTGGTTTTCCATCCGCCAGGTAAATTTCCCTTCTTTTCTTGACCTTTATTTTTGTAATTTCATGTTTTGTACATATGCCTTCGTCGATGAAGTCTTCAGTGGCCCCTGACTCGATCATCGCAGTTATCTTAACTGATTCTTGTCTTCCATGTAGCTGTATTTTTATCATGATATGATCGATTTCCCGTTGGAGTGATTCAGTTTAGTTGAGTACCGTGTAGTAATTTGCCATGATGATGGGTTTTTGTTCTGGTCTGTCCCTAGTACCATCCTTTTCTAGGGCCTTTCGTCGTTTCCCGACTGTTAGGGATCTTCCTTAACTTCAATTTCTTTGATGCATGGTTTCGCGGCCCAAGGTCCCACCCTTTTCTGAAATTGTCCCTGTTTAGGTATCGTGGTATAGTTCCTTCCATCTCTTAGTCTGTGGCAATTTCGTACTTGATATCCTGCCCCTGGGTACTTGAGGCATAGTTTCTCCTTTATTCTGCTTTTGAACTCCTCCTCATGTAGCCTTGGTTTTCGCCTTGTTGCATCCAGGTCAATTGGATCTTCTTGCAAATTTTCGTTACTTGTTGGCCTGAAGGTTCAATTCAGATTTCGTGGTGCGCTTGCCCTCCATTCTGGGGTTCCTTATTTCTAGATGTGTTTGACCGTGGCTAGTTTGGTTTCCTTGTTGATTGCCCATTTGGCCAATGTTTCTGTATTGACGAAATCGCCACTATCCGCTCCCCATGACTCTTAGGGTACCTGTGCTCATGCCTGTGAGTAGAAATGCTCCTGCCCTGTGATCGTCAAGTGCCACTTCCATAGCGGCGAGTCGGAATTCGTTCCAATATTCCATCATGGTCCTGTTACCTTGTGGTAATTTTTGAATCTTGAGCCTTGCTTCTCCTATCGCATCGATAGCCCCAAATTGGGTCTTTACCTCGTCTACAAATACGCCCCATGTCTCCCATTCGTGAGATATTTGTCCTTCTGCTTCTGGTGTTATCCATGCTTCTGCGTCTCCCCTTAAGAGGCTTGAGGTGTAGAGGATCCTGTCAGGCTAATGGCCTTGAGTCCACCCCATAGCTGTGGAGCAGACTTTAAGTTATGCTAGCCATCCTCCTAGGTTGGTTTGGTCTCCTGTGAATATTTCTGGTTCCTTAATCTTGGGACTTCGGTTGCCTCGTGTGAGGTTTGCAATAATCTACTAGAGCTAGTTCACATTGAGTTCCGGTACCTGAGTGCCGATATTTTCTGTACCTGCCGTCTACCCTCCTGTCATTTTCGCTACTCCTGTTTGCTTGCGAAATTCTGTTTTCCTCGAGTTCCGGCTTGTAGTCTAGTTGCTTCTGATCCTTCCATTAGCGAAAGTTCACATTTGCCCCCCATACCTGATAAGGGATAGGGGGTATGGGGGGCCAAATTATAAAACTCAAATTGTTGTATCTATCGTCTATGTCCCATAACTCCGGAATAAATCCGGGGTTACAGGTCTTTTTTTTTTGCGTAGGTAATTTCGTTGTCATGCAAGATTTTCTGGATATACTTCGTCCTCTTTGAGCTGTTGCACGGTCTATTCGCGCTTGACTCTTCTACTTTAGTTTATCCGGCATTACCTCTCGCTGCAGGAATTGTTCGGTTATGGATTTCTGCCCCACGACGCAATCATGCTTCCCGACAGCCCAAACACCCCGTTGTATGGTCCATTCCAGCTTTGACCCTTTCCCCTGTATTTCATCCAGCATTACTTCTCGCGCCAGGAATTGTTCCGTTGAGGATTTCTGCCTCACGACTTAATCATGATTCCCAATAGCCCAAACACGCCGTTGTCTGGTCCAATCCAGCTTTGACCTTTCCCCTATAGGTTATCCGGTATTACCTCTCGCACCACGTAGCGTTCCCTTATTGATTAAAACATCCTGTTCTGAATTTCCTATTGCCAAACTCTTCGCAACTCTGAACGTCCGCAATGCACCGTTCCCGGTAGTTCTTCGGCTTTGCTAATTCTCGCTTATTTCTCCCCTTCCTCCTTGCCATTGCCCCATGACCTAATCCAGCCCCAATAATTTCTCCGTGTATACAATATCTAAGCGGACGCTATTCATCGCGAAAGCGACGATGACCGTCCATTTTTTATTGATACGTGGCCTTGGGCTGGCTAATTCCTTCATTGTTCTCGCCTTCCTGCCTTCTTCATGGCTCTTTGGGACTTTCCTTCGGCCTCAAGCGACTTTCCCCTGATGTCCTTCTCACAAAATCCGTTGAAGTCTAACTCTAAGTAGCATATTCAAAATAATAATAATAATAATAATAATAATAATAAGCTCTTGTATTTGTGTATTTTATATAAATCTACATTTGTCCCAAAAAGGAGGGTACGCGTCCCCATCCAAGTCCTCTTCGGGAGTCTCAACTGCCTCCCCCGCTTCGGATTCTGAATGATCGTCTTCCACCTCGCTTTCCTCATCGCCTGAAATTTGCAAATCCAAATATCCTGCAGCTTCTCTGTCCTCCAGTGGGGCACGAGACTCCTGATCCGGTAGCAATCCGCCCTCCCCCAGCATTTTCTTAATACGTTTTTTCGTATCCTCAACGAGTTTATCGCGCACTCCTGGCGGCAGTCTTTGCCAGGTGGCGCGCTGCCGAAGATAGACATCTAAACTCTCTAGTGAGTACGATAGGCTTTACAACGGCGGATTTGAACCTTTATCTGAGTTAATACTAACTTTGTGCTGTCAGAGCGGAAAAATCTGGAGGTTGAACAAATGATCCAGAACTCTAAGGCTTCAGAGAATGATACAGACATGCCATAGTAAGGAATATCAGGATGTCGTTAGGACGATTAAGAAATGATTTATCGGTCCTCTCTCGCATTCTCGAACCCCGGTACCACTTATGAAAAAGAGTTTTGCTATCTCTGGCGCAGAAAAGGGCCAACCACAGAGCTGTCTGGGTAAGCCTTATGTCTTCTCATCCAGGATGATCGGAGTTTACTAACTTGTTGTTTACTTGGGTGACATGTAAACCAATCATTTTCAAGCAAATAGGCAACTCGCGCCTTGATTTCGGTTGGTGGTTTTTGCGTGAAGTCATACAGGTCCTCAATCATGTTCTTGCTCTCTGAAACTAGATGTGACCTGGCGCTAGACTGCCTCGATTTCAACTAAATGTATCTAATTAGCCGTGGTCAGTCTCCAATAGGAGGTTCTTCATCAATTAAGGGACTTACAAAAGTCATTGCCTGCCTTTCCATTACTCTATTTCCCCAACCTAACTTTCTAGCTGACTTTACACAATAACCTTCCAGAAGCGTATAGTTTTCCGCAGGCTTTACAAACGGATTAACGAACCACGTATGATACCGGACCGCATTTGCAGCGTTTTTAAAGATTATCCTCGCCTCACCCTGCAATTTATTGCTTTTTGCAGATAGTGTGATAGGGGTCCCGATAATAGACTCTGGAAAGTCTGGATCAGCTATACTACGTCATGAATGGGACGCATAATTTCTTCCTATTCAGGCGTATCAGGAATATAGGGTGAGAATAGTGATAAATCGTCTCTGAGATGGCCGGAATGTAATTGTGCTACCTGCTCTTGTGATGCAAGCCCCTGCGAAGGGATATTTAGAACCCCCTGTGAAGGGCCATTTATACCCGGTGTTGGGTTGTCCTCCGTACTCTTTCTTATCAGCATGTCAATTGAAAAAATTATTAGATTTACTTACATATCTTAACCGGCTCCTGACCATCCGTGGAAGTGGCTGCGGGAGTGGTTCAGTAGGACGTCGTTCATCCCATCGGTGACGTCTAGGAGGAATCTCATCATCGTCAACATCTGTAGATTGCGCTTTGTCAAAATGAACTCAAGGTTGTGTTTCCGGTGCTGGCGTTGAACTATCCCTGAAGGCTAGTGGAGGTCTCGACGATGATACCTGGGCTCGGGGGGCTAGTCCTACTAGTCTGGTCAAGAATGGGATATTTAAGTCTTGGGAGAGCTCACATTGGCCTCCAGGAGGCGTGACTGACCTCTGCTCGTATTTCCATTCATGATTGCGCGTTTATATCAAAGAACTAGAGGCAAAAAAGGAATTAGATGTAGATATAAAAGTCCCGCCAGGAATCGAAATCAGGACATCGTATTGGGGACGAACAGCGTCGTATTACGGACGAACAAGCTTTATGTCATTGTTACAACACGGACAACTAGTTATGACCCAAGGTCCGTGAGAGTCATTGGCATGGGCTCGGACTATCCTACAGCCATTTGGCCTCCAAAAGTCTCAAAGGCTACGTGGATGGATGGCTCTGAGCCGAATAGAGACTATCTATTCGGGATTACGGGGACAGGATTTCATATGCGGGGCTGGGATGAACATTACTTATCATTTTCTAAGATTGGATTATAGATACTAGTATAGGATAAAGGATAAAAGGGATGTTTAGCGTCCCAGAAAAGCTTTCTATTGCACTCAACTAATTCTAAAAATAAAAAGACTACTAAAAACATTAAAATCTAAGAGTGGCGGGTAAAATATAGGAAAGCTTGATGACAGCGCAAACAGGATTAAGACAATGATTAATAAATAGAAGCAAAGCAAAAGCAAAGAAGCAAAGCCCGTAAAAATAAAGAACAATTACCCAAAGGCTCAAAAGAAGACACAGCCCGGCACAAAATGAGTCCCAGAAAACCCGACAAATGGATAGAAACGAGAGCAAAACAAAGTAAGAAAAATCCTGTGAAACGAACGAGAGCACACCTGAAAGACCCAAGAAGACACTTCCCGGCACAAACAAAGGCCAACTCCCCCCCCGGCGCCGAACCCATGGATAGAAATGAAAGCAAAACCCAAGAAAGCCAGTGAAACCAAAGAAAAAACCACGCAAAAGCTCAAAGAAGACGCTGCCCGGCGCAAACAAACCCTAGGCATTGCCTCCATCACCCCCATCACCCCCACCATTATCATCAGCCTCTTCCTCAATAGTGTCATGTACTGACACCTCACAACCGGGAGGTAGGATCCCTGGGGGAAGAGCCACCATTGGGACATCTTGTCCTGCATATCGGCTCATATCAGCCGGCCCCTGCCTTACTCGAGCGCGCGAAATCAGTTCCCGGGAGTGGGTCTGAAACCTAACAACCCTATGATCATTGCTCAGAATTCTCCTCTGCCAGCCAGTGTGGGACCTAGGAAAGGCCCTTCGGCGCCTTGCATGGCGCTCCACATTGTCCTCCTCATCAGAGTCACATTCTGGCTCGGTGTAGAACTCGGCGAAGTCGAATTGGCCGGGGAAGAGACAGTTCCGGCTGTGCCCAACAAGAGGTTTATTGGGACAAGCAGGGTCCCCATCCTCAGGAGGGGCAACAGCTGCTTGGTGGAGGAAACAGACAACAGTAAGGGTGGAGCACTGGAAGAGATGAAGCCAGGCATTGACATGATCGTCGTCGATCAATTCCATCTGGTCGGCGCTATCGGGAGTGACATTCAGGCCTGGAATGTCGCGGAGAATTCCAAATAACTGCCGGAGGTACTCGCCATCCTTTACGAACCGACTGGCAGCTTCGCCGAGCTCCTATAAAGTGTAGGGGCTGAGAACCGCCAGCCAACCCTTGTTTGGCATGGTGTTATTACCACTGTTTATCGATGGGAGCTGGCGAGGCTTCCCAGGCTCGGCACCTGTGGTCGAAATGAATATTGTTCGTACCGGTTTCTCCTTGTGAACGGTCGGTTAGGGACGAGCAACGGCCCTTTCCTCTCTCGATCCGGATCCAGATGCACAGCCAGCGTCCCCATCTCCCCTCTCTTCCTCGGTATCAGAATAAAGTCTGGCATTCGTACCAGACTCAGCTGCCTTCTTCAGGACGTCCAGGATGAGAGCACCCAGAGCAACGTGCAAGACCCGACGTTGTCCTTTCCGGGGGGAGATGAATTTGGCTCGGAAGTGTCTGAGAGCTATTTGTGCGACGGTCTCCATCCTAACTTCATTCCACGAAGTGTCACCGGCCTGCGTACAAGAGGTGATATTCCTCTCGTTGCACCTCTGGAGAATGTATGTGCGAACGGTGCGGTATCTCCTCCCTTCCACGGTTGGTCCCTCCCCAGTGAGGTTGATCTCAGTCCTGAAGATGGCAGTGGTGACAGGAGCACGACCACGAATTGGAGGCATGCTATTAACCAATTAGATCCTCTGTAAAAAAGAGTAAATGGGACGCCTAGAAGACTAACCTGAATTAGGCGAGAATGTTCTTGGCCTGCAGAAGAAGATGGGAAATCCCAACGAACTCTAGTAAATAGTGATAAGTAATCATTCCATCTAGGGAAAGGTGCAAATGAGACAAACAGAAGACTAACTATAGGAAGGGATAGCAAGCGAAAACGGGGAGCTGCCAGTGTATCTAGACAATAGTGGTCAGCTATCATTTCAAATTAAGGCTTTAGAAGAGCTCGTACGATCTGTGCACAAGTTCATTCAAGAACTTAAGCAGCGCTTCATTATGCTCCAGAATGAAGTTAGAAAGAACAGGCCTCGGGTTGGTATCTCTAGGAGACCGAGCAAGGAAGGAAGGGGACGAATTATGGCACAAACTTACATTAGGAGGTAGAAGCGATCAAAAAGCTTCACTTTATTTAACAGTAAGTTACTGGTATTCTATGGATATCAATCAGTATAGCCTACGAAAGAACTGCGAACAGCTCATTTCGGACGTTAGGAACCGCGGACGAGACTTACCGGTATAGTTGATGTGAAATGTGAGTGAGACTGTATGATCGCTGAAAACAGTTCTCGTTTATATATAACGTATCATTGTGAAGTGAAAAGTTGCTTTTGGAGGACTAAGAAGGACTATGAGGAGCTGTACATTGATTAGAAGGTAATGAAGGAGTGGAGAAGGCAAATCCTGGGGTAGCGAGGGGTTTAAATAATGAAGAGCATACTATTCCAGCTGTTTGTTGTACTATCAAGAGTTCTAACAACTCAGACCAGTTTGAAAGAGACTGTTAAACGTCCCAACTTGAACGTAGAACGTCCTTCTGTGCCTGTACAAAAAAGTACAGATGTAGAGTTGCCATGAGGCAAACATGTAACAAGGTAAGCTTGTACACTTGAAAAGGTTGGTTGAACATACATGAACAAGCTTTTCAAGAGTGCTTTAAGGTACAACGATGTAATAGGCAGGCTTGTGACTATCCCTCCTTTCTTGATGTGCGTTCAGATAAGGAATATTAGAGTATGGTAGATGAGCGCTTGCCATTAGGTTTGGTTCTGTCAATGTCTGCAATACGCCGAATAAAGCACACCTGAGGTTTAGGGTATGAGTCGCGTTGCATATCATTTTTTAAAAAGTAATCGTAGATATGTGTTAAGTAAGGTCTTCTCGAGATATGTAGGAGTCTGTCGTGGCCATGGGCCGTCGTTCAAGTTCATGCCCGCAGGACCTCTAATGCCATACCTGGATTTAGTCTGAAACCTAATGTGAAAAGGGAGTTGTGAGCCGCAGAACGTCATTCAACTATGAGTAATAGTATAATCGTCCTCAGGGGAATGTGAGACCGACCCGAACAGTTGGCCTTTGAATTACAAACAGGGCACACAACACACCTTGAAAGTTTTTGAGGTTCTCATATTTTTTCTATCCCTTGAAATATCTCTAATTTACTGAACGGACTGGTGTGACGACAAATTTCATCCAATGTGCACCTATTTCCGTACAATAACATCTATATATAACACAGTTCCGGTCAAGAACTAGTTATTCAATTAACACACCGTTCAAGCACAGTGAGATTAGTCTGGAAAAGTATGTTTGATTTTCGCGTCTCTTTTGTGCTGTGTATAAATCTAATTTCATGTACATTGGTACAAGAGTCTCAATGCCAATACTGCAGAAGAAAATACAAGTCAAGTACATGGTACTGGAAGCATATGGAAACAGCGCATTTTGACTTTGTACAGCCTATTTGCGATGAAGAAAGGCACGCGCGAATCCCCCAGCCTGCTGACTCTGACCTAACCTCCAATATACTCGGGGAAGAATTTAGTAGGGCTGAAACGAATATTGAAGCAAATGAGTTCGATCTCTACGTAACCACTGCCGATTCGGACGAGGAAAGTCTTAATTATTCTGACAATAAGGAACGCACACCATTGGTTGGACTACCGATACAGATGACGCACCCCACTGCGGGAAGGTCACTACGGGACGTTGTACAGCCCGAAAGATGTGAAGATTAGATGTGGTCACCATTCAGAACTTGAAGCAAGAAGGACTTTGAGCTTGCTCGGTGGTTTATTGAAGAAAAGGTACGAAAGGATCACATGGATAGATATTTCAAGAAAGACTTGGGGCCAGAGGGCAGTAATATTAAATCTGCTTATCGGCTCCTTGATGCCGTTGATCAGTTGGAATCAGGTATGGGAATGAAGAGCTGGAAAGAGGAGGTTGTATCGTTTAGCGAAACTGTAAGTAAATGGACCCTACAATGTCCTATTCTAACCGAAAGTAGGATATTTGGGACGAGGAAGGACCAGACGAACCTTCTGTAACACAGAAATTCTTTTTCCGCAATCCTGTTGATGGTGCTATATATTTACTTGGTCAAAGATGTTTTGCTCAAGATTTAGTTTACGCCCCTGTCAAGGAATGAAATAGCAAAGAACCACCTCAGAGAGTTTATTCGGAGATGCATACCGCTGATCGGTGGTGGGAGACAGAGGTAGGTTGAAATACGACGTTCGACGTCGCTTCAATACCGTTTACTAGGACAGAAAATTGTCAGCCAGTAAAGGATGAATTACCAGATGGAGCAACACTCATACCAATCATATGTTTCTCAGAGGTAACTTGTTTGACCAATTTCTCAGGAGATAAGAAAGCCTGGACAATCTACATGATAATTGGAAATATCCTATCCAGTACATGGAATAAAGCCTCGAAACATGAAACCGTTCTTTTGGCGCTTTTGCCCGTCCCCCCAAAGATGCTGGGCGTAGCAGCAAGATATGCACGGCAAAGGCAGGTCAACATTGAGATTCTTTGTGATTTGATAGAAACGATCTTTAGGCCAATTGTTGCACTAGGGAACTCCGGACTTGAGGTTGAATGCGCCGATGGAAAGGTCCGTTTGTGTTTCTTAAGCCTCACAGCGTGGATTGGAGATCACTTGGTAAATGTAACATTGCACGGTATTCAACCAAATCAGTGCGCTGTCTGTGACGTTCGATCGGAACAGCCAGGGTCACATTTGAGACGTTTTGCAGCCAGAGGAGATTATAGGAAATCCCAACATCTGTTCAACAAATACTGTGAAAACGACCAGCAGGCCAAGCAACAACTACCAGATTGTGGTTTCAAATTGCTTCCTAGCGTCTGTTGGGGGCATCCGAACGTTCAGCAATCTGACCTGCCCAAACCAGATAGTCTCCATGTCGTGTACCTGGGAATATTCGAAACACACCTTATGAAATGGGTTATCGGATTTCTAAAGAAATACATACGGCTACAAGCATTCGATGCTATCTGGAAGAGTTTCGATGTTTATCCTGGCTATTCCGAGCCGAACAAGGAGTACAGTCGGATCTCTCAGTTGACCGGAAAAGAGATGAAGAATCTGGATAAAGTGATACTACCATGTTTTGCAGCCTCCCTACGTCTTCTGAGTGCCGCAGAACGTCCTATATTCACCAAAGCTCTAACCTGTGTCCAGTCGATTGTCGACTTTACTCTAATGTCACAATATACAAGCAATACCGATGAGACCATTCAATACCTTGAACAGTTCCTTAAGGCATTTCATGATCATATAGTCGTTTTTAAGGAGTACCGAAAGGATAAGTCCACTGCCAGGAAAGTGAGAGAGGTCACAGCCAGAATTGGAGTTGAGCATAGTGAAGTACTTAATCAACACCGCCTTTTGGGGGCTACATTTGCCAAAAGACGTCGCATTGCGGACCAGCAACCTCGCGATTTAGATGGAATTATTGCAGATATATATGATGAGGATGTAGACTTTAACTTAGTTAAGATATATCTGTTGAGTCACCTCGGGGACCATACACGGCGCTTTGGGAACATTCAAATGTATTCTACCGAGTCAGGTGAAACAAGTCACAAAACAATGAGCAAGGAGGGCTATCAGCGGTCAAATTAAAATGATGCAAGCCAACAAATACTACGATGATATTCTAGACTTGACATCTTCAAAATTCATGAAATGCATATCGAATCGGATCTATCGCGTCCGATTCGAGACAAAGTATGCGACAAACAGAACAAACGCCAAGTCAGTTCAATAACTAAACAACCAATACGTTTCACATTAACCGTGGAAACCATTTCCCAGCTCTACAAGAGTTTGAGCAATTTTCCGGACCTTTTAATAGATTATTATCGACCGAAGTCGTCTGAGAGCCAACATTTTCATCTCCATTCGGTTAAACAGTTTCCAGGTGAGATATGTCGGCTTTTATGTGTACCGGTAGAGAACTTTCAGGCCGAGAGAGAGGTCACTTAGCACCTTCTTCGGTGTACCTGAACCCAGCGTTGGAGGTCAACAGGGCAGTGCAGGAATGATTGGGTCTGGGTGGATTGGGGTAATAGAAGTATTGATGGAGCACTAAAAGGCTGTTATCTGGCCCGCTTGGTTTCAATAATGAAAGTTCGAGACCCAAGAACGGGTTTAGTAGATAGACTGGTATTAGTGAATAGACTATATGTTGAGAACTCGGGGAAGCTCAGCGATATCACGGGACTTGTTACCGTTACTTTGGGGACAGCGAAAGGTCCCAATAGAACAACCGAGATAGTCGTTTGTATCAAACGGATGATGGGCATCGCGCATTTAGTGCCCGAGACTAGTGGTAGGCTAACAACCACTGGTATGTAAATAGTAGGAAAAAACCCAAGAAATCAAATAGCGATTAACCCCCTTCCTGCGAAGGAGGGAACAGAGGATGGAGTCATCAACATTGTCAAAGCCGCCCTTGATGTCCATAAATAAAGAAGAAACTTTCCTTTGAGACCTTTGGAGCGTGCGGACAGAGTGAACCATCACGGTACCGGCATCGAAGGAGGAAAGAGTGGGCAGAGAGCCGCACTGATTGGGCGACAGGAGTCCAGGAAAGTGGGCCACGGCAGAGAGGCGGGAGGCAACGATTCTCTCGGGGATTTTGGAGACCGTTTCCAACAGGATAAGGATGAGAAAGGAAGCTGGCGAGTAGTAGAAGGCCTTGCCAGGCTTATCCAGAACGACCACAGGGGCGCACTTGAGGGAAGCGGGGTGGTGGCCGTATACCAGGAGAGGGGCCAGGAGGGAGGTAAGGATATGGGTATGGCCTCTATGAAGGGCTTTCCACACGTAGTAGGCAATTGTGTCCAGACCGAGAGCAGAAAACGGGGAGAATTTGGAGAGAGCTGAGGAGACCTCCCCGAGGGTTAAGTGGGGGGCATTGCTGAAAGCAGAGAGGTTGGCCGGCAATGAGGGGGCGAGCCTTTCTGCAAAGAAGTAAGCCAGGAGGGAGGAATTGATGTCCAGCGGAGTGACAGCGTCTGGGAAGGACGGAAAGCTGGAGACACGTCAGCCTAAGGAAAACTTCTTGACCGTCCAAATGGAACGAGGGGTGGCTTCTGCCAGGAGGGACCTCCAATGTGCGTTTTTTGCACTCTTAAAGGCCTTGAAGTACACATTTTTAGAGAGCTTGGCCGCTATCCTGTCCTGTGAGGAGAGGGAGGTCCTCGCCTTGCGGGACGGAGAGTGATATTCCCGACGAAGAAGGGACGACAGGGGGGACCACCAGGGTTTTGACTTGCTGGAGGGGCGTGAGAGGTGGGTGTGGCTGATTAGAAGAAAAGTCATGGAGGGAAGCGCGCAGTCAAACCCGGCCTCCAGGGCGACAAGAGGAGGACTCTCCGGGCACGGGGGGACTTTGAGGTCAGACAAAAGAGGGGAGAGTGCAGCCCAATCTGTCAAAAGACAGTTGGGACCAGGAGGAGGGGGGTGAAGCCTCGGATGCTGCAAAAGGATAGAAATAGGGATTGATCCGAATCAGTAGAGGGGAGTGAAGTATCCCAGCCATGAACAAAGGGGCGCAATAAGGGGGAAGCAAACGCAGAATCAATAACAGAGGGTCTGGAGGTGCCTCCAAAAGGAAACCTAGTAAACACACCCGGGGTGTTCAAAAAGGAAAAATTTAGTTTGGAAGCTCTCTGAAAGTATGGGAAAGATAAAGCCAGCTCCTCACTAGAGTGGCGATGGGCCGGATCTGCTAAGGGATGATGCAAGTTAAAGTCCCCAACCACAAGAAGGAGAACCAAAGAGAGCGGAAAGGCCAGTAGGGGTAGGATAGAAACCACATTCCTCCCTCTGAGAGGGGAATTGTACAAGTTCAAAATACGAAACGAAGGAAAACCAACCCCAAACAGGTTCTTAGCATACACATCAAGTGAAAACACATCTGACCTTCCCGTTGAATTGGGAAGAACAGAGACCTCCTTCGGAAAAGCCAAAGAAACATAAAACACAACTTTGGGTTTCGGGGAGGAAGAAGCGGGAAAAAAACTCTCAAAGCCTTGAAAGCTGGGGAGGCGACCATTCCAAAAAGGAGGGTCTTGTAGGGCCACAACTGATGGGTAATTCGAAATTTCACTAACAGAATTAAACAAGAAAAGAAACACATTCCAGCTCCCTAGGTAGTTGTGTTAAACCAGATGAAAAGAACGGAGGGGGGCCGGCCCCCTCACGTGTACAGAGGGGTGGTGAGACATTTACCGGTGCGAAGCCAACATGTCTCTGGGGGCGGGGGAGGTGCTAGGGTCCAAATCGGGGACTGGGCGGCCAGTCATTGAAGTGGGACGACGGGGAGGAACAAAGGGATCCGGTCTCATGGTGACCAAGTGGTCGGCACCGGACAGGATAGGGCGAGGCTCAGGAGTGCTTGGGACCGGATCCAAGTGGGGGGGGAGGGAAGAGGAAGATGTATCCATGGCGTTGAAGTCAACCGGTGGAGGCATCTGGGGAGGGTTAGCCGGGGGCGCTCTGGACAATCTCTGTCCCTGGCAGAGTGAGGGCCGAGGCAGTTAGTGCATCTGGCCGGGGAGGCTATGCAGTACCCGAGGACGGGCCGGATGATCCCTTCCTTGGGACAAGTAGGGTTAGAGCAGTGGGGGTCCGCCTTCGAGTGGGGACCCGCGCAGAGCTGGCATACGATGGATTCTTTGCAGAGGGGTTTCAGATGCCCGAACTTCCAGCAGTTATAGCACTGGCTTTGGGCACTGGTAGAGTAGGCCCTTTTGACTTCACGATTGTCGCCAAAACGGAGGATGTGAGGGGGGTCGGTCATACGCCACGCTAAGTCCGCAGGGACATCGACGACGACAGAGAAGGCTTTTTTCCCGTCAGTTCTAGAAACACGGTCAGTATTAAGAAAATGGGAGCGGGTAATAACCAGCTTTTTGGTGTAATCCAGGCCACCCAGAAGGAGGGGGTGAAGCTCCTCGTCCCTATCAGGGTGCGCATCCAGGGGTATACCATGAATGGCGAACTGAACATCGGTGGGGGGGTAGCGAAAGTGTTCCCATGGATTGTCATTTACGGGAAAAGAATGGTTGAGTCTGGCTGCCAAGGCATCAAAGAAACGAGCGTAGGAGGAGGCGGGGACAAGCGGATCGGCGACCGTAAGAGAGACGCCCCCTTTGGGCTGACCGAGACTGTTAATGACTTTGGGAGTTCAGAGCTGGCTTCCCGGAGGACGGAGGCAGCGATGTCTGGGAAACAAACACCGATGGAGGATCCCTGCGGGTGGAGGCAGTGAGTCGAGTGAGGAGAGAATAACCTTCTGGCAGGGCTGGGGAGAGGGGCAGGACCCTTCTGAGAGGTGTCCTGTGTGGCGGCCGTGACTTTGTTTGCGGAGGTGCCAGGGGAAGAGTTTTTACCGTTCACTTTTGCTTTGGCCTTATTGGCCCTAACCGCGGCGTTGAACTCAGAGGTACCACCATGGATAACCTGGGTGTATGATTTTGCCTGATGGGGGGCACGAGGAGAGGGGGGAGAGCAGGGGTGGGCGGGGGCAAGTAGGATGGGCCAGAGGGGCCGGGGTGAGAAGGTAGAGGAGGAGGGGGGGGAGGGGGGTGATCCCGTTTCTGGGGCACACCTGTGGCATGTGGGGCGGCCATCCTACGTGACAGGTCGCGTAAGGCGTTCCGGATTTCCCGCAGTTGCTCGTTCGGAGAGAAGTTGGCGACCTGGGACTGCAGGTCATGGACTGTGGACCGGAGCTCCTCCAGTTGGGAGCCGAGTGAGTTGACTGCATGAAGGGAGGCACATACCAGGGAAATGAGAGAACGTTCGGCGATCGAAAAATTATCGCACTCCTGGGAACACAATGAGGGGAGTTGCTCGGAGGTGAAGCTGATGAGGGAGAGGGTGCGAGAAAATAGCGAGGTCAGGAAGCGAGCCTCAGGGGAGATCTCAGTGGTGGAGGAGGTAGTAGATGGAGTCCCGGAGTGGGGCTGGAAGAGCGAGATGGAGGGACCGAGGGGATCCATGGTGGGGAAGAGGGGGCGTAACACCCCGTTGAAGCTGAAAAAAGGTGTCGGTGGGGATCGTGCCCTAGAAACTATGGCGTTGAAAACTTTAGGTCAGAAAAATAGAGGGCGTGGAGCGTGTCAACCAGGAGGCCTCTTTTTTTTCTATTTTTTATATCATGCGTTCCTTGTTTTAAGGTACAAAAAGCTTCATGTAGCGGTAGCTATGGAAAAAACAAAACCTATAAAGCAAAAAACAACTAAGAAAAGAAACCACCTCCCACGCTCTGATACTACTAAGTAAATGAAGCCCAAAAACGATCGGCCGCGTCTGTCAAAAACATAACTAATATAGGGAACATACAAGATGCCTCTCAAGCCATAACTTCTACAAAGGAGAACATAACTCGTCAAGCTGTAAGCCATAGGGTGGGGGGGGCGGGGGGGTGTTCATGGGCTGGCTTTTACCGTGGGTAGGGTGGGTACTAAGGGGGGGGCAGGGCGTCGGCAGGTGGAAACCCAGTTTGAGTATCGATGATGAAGCGCCGGAGGGCTGAGAGGGAGGGGGGAAGGTTCCAAATCGGGCTCTCGGGCGAGAGGCTTTCGACCGTACTTAGGTAGCAGTGTCTGGCGTCAGCTCTGGCCGGGCAGTGTAGGATAGCGTGTTCGAAGGTCTCTGGGGCTTCTTGGCACCGTGGGCAGGTGGATGGGCGGGCCGGGTCGTCACGCCAGGTGGGATGAGCCAGGAGGTAGCTCTTGCCCGACCGCATTTGATGTATGCAGCTTGCAGTAAACTTGTCGAGCGCCATAAATGGGTTGGAGGTCAAGGAGGCGGGATATGTGTAGTAGGGTGGGGGCGGGAGGGACTCATCCCAATCTTGCAGGAGTAGGCCGCGTGACCTTTCCTTGAGGATGGAGTAGGTTCAGGCTATGATAGTCGGTGGCGGGATGTCCTCGGTTGCGGGAAGGGAGGTTTTCGCAATTTGTGGACAGCGGGAGAAGCCATGTGCTAAGGGGAAGGCGATGTGCCCGAGTTCGTCGATTGGGAGGTGCCTCCTCGTAGGGGGTGAAGGCACCGGGGTTTTCCAGCTGAGGGGTGGGTACATCGGAGCTGCCTTGACAGCCAGGGGACGGCATGTGTCGGGGGCTCTAAAGCTAGAGAGGGAGGGGACAGTGGGGGAGAGGCGGGCTGCTGCGGGGTTCAGGGAGGGAGGTGAACAGCAGATCCTGAGAGCCGGGCTGCATCTCTTGTGCCTGCAGTACGGGCCGAGTGGGGGGAGGCAGGCTTCCCTGGCTAGAATAATGGTGGGTGTGGCGAAGAAGCAGTTGGTGGTCAACCTCTGGACCCGGTGCCAAAAGGGGGTCATGCGGCTGGTTGCGCGGGTGTTGGGGACAAAGAGGTCTGCCCCGTAGGTGAGGATTGGGAGGATGAGCCCCATGGCAAGGCGATGTGTGAGGAAGGGACGGACCCCCCCCCCGGGGGAGGCGACCCTTCTCGGGAAGGCAAAGGCAGCGTTGGTTAGTGCTGGGCATCTCTCAAAGTGGTGGGTGGGGTTGAGGGGGGGGGAGACCCAGTATCCGAGCCATCTTACCTCTTCGGAGGGGCGGAAGATCTGGTCGTTGAAGGTGAGAGACTGGTTGGATCTGATAGTGCCCCTCTGGCTCGGGGTGCGCCAATGGATGAGTTTGGTTTTTGGAAAGGAGAAGAGGATACCTAGCGCGGAAGCGAGTTGGGAGAGGGACTTGAACAAGCCTTGAGGGCGGCCTGCGTTGTACCGGTAAGAGGGGGAGGAGACCATGAGGGCGAAGTCATCGACGTACGAGAGCATAAGGCCTCCTTTTGTCGGTGTGGAGGGGTGCGACGTAGATGAGGCAGAGTAGGGGGGAGATGGGGGATCCTTGAAGGGTCCCCAACGTGATGGGAGCTGGGGTCCTGGGGGAGCCTTGGTAGATTAGTGTGCATTTGCGTTCCGTAAGGAAGGAGGAGACCCAATCGACCATGTATCTTGGGGTGTTTCTATCCAGGAGGCGTTTTCGGAGGGTGATTGCGTCGACGGTGTCGAAACCAGCCTGGATGTCAAGGAAGAGGGAGGATACCATTCGGTGGGTGCGTTGGAGAGTCTTGACCTCGTGTACTAGTGTGGCGCATGTGTCGAACGTGCCTAGGCCGGGGACCGATCCACATTGGTTTGGGTGAAGCAGGCCAGATGATTTGGCCAGGGAGAGGAGGCGGGCTGCCATGATCCTTTCCTGGATGTTGGAAACAGTGTTTAGAAGTCCTATGATGTGGAGGGAGGCCGGGGACTCATAGGAGGCCTTTCCAGGTTTGTCCAGGACGACTCCATTGGCCACCATGAGTGAGTGGGTGTGGTAGGCATAAGTCAAGAGGGGGATCAGGAGGTTTAGGAGGATGTCGGAGCAGCGTTTATGGAGGTTCTTCCAGACAGAGTAGGGGATTTCATCTGGGCCGGGGGCCGAGGAGGGGGAGGATTTGGCTAGGGCCAGGGAGATTTCTTCCCGGGTGAGTGGAGGAGCGTCCAGTATGGGGGAGGGCCTGCCCCTGGGAGGGGGTTCAGCCCGTGGTGGGGAGAAGTGGGCGAGGAGGGTATTATTGATGGCGGTGGGGTTATGAGCATCTGGGAGATAGGGGAAGTAGGTTGCCATTCGGGGGGCGACGAGTGTTTTGGCTGTCCATATATTGTCCGAGGTAGTTTTGGCGAGAAAGTCGGCCCAGGAGGTAGCTTTGGCTCGTTTTATGGCCTTGAAGTACCCGTTCCTAGAAAGCCTGGCAGTAGCGCTTGCTTGTGTTGTCCGAAGGCGTTTGGCTTTTCTAGTGGCTTTGTTGTATTCTTTGCAGAGGGTGGATAGGAGGGGGGTCCACCATGGTTTAGACCTGGCAGAGGGACCAGATGTTGGGGCCGCTGTCCTAAGGGCGGAGGTGAGGCAAGAGAGGGATGCCGAGAGCCAGGAGTCAAATTGTTGGGGAGAAGGTTGGGGGGGAGGTGGCGGGACTCGGAATGCCTTGAGAAGGTCTTCCAGGACCGTCCAGTCCAAGTCATCCAATATGGGTTCGGAGGGCGGTGTTTGCCAGAGGGGGGGTGACAGGGAGATGGAGATGGGGACGTGGTCCGAGCCGGTGGAAGGGAATGAAGGGGTGTTCCAGTCATAAGCGAAGGGGGTTATTAGGGAGTTGGCGAAGGCCAGGTCGATGACGCTGGGTCTGTAAGGGCCAGAGAGGGGGTATCGGGTGTATTCCCCGGGTGTGTTGATGCAGGCGAAGCCCAGGTCATCGGCCTTATCAAAGTAAGGGTCTGGAATGGAGGCTTCCTGAGAAGAGGGTAGGCGGAGGGGGTCAGTACGTGGGCTATGGATGTTGAAATCTCCCACTACCACGTAGGGGACATCAAGGGGAGTAAAGATTTGATATGGTCTGACCGTGTGGAGTTGCGGGTACCTGGAATGAGAGTAGATGTTTGCATGGCGAAAGCTAGGGTAGTTGGTGCCAAATCAACCTGACAGGGTGTAAATATCAATATGCATGTAGTCGTCCGCATCTAGCGTGAACCATGGGAGGAAAGTGTTGAACTTTCAAAATTCGATTGAAATATAACAGGCCACTTTGGGCAGGGGCGAGGGGGGAGCGAAGGACTTATACCCGTTGAAAGAGGGCAAAACTCCTTTGGAGGATGTGGGGTCTTGCAAAAAGACCATCTGCGGGGGATGGCATATTGAAAACGAAGAAAACAAGGAAAGAAACACATCCCAGCTTCCCAGGCTGTTGGGTTGAATGATTGTGAATGCGGGCGGGGGGGCCAGCCCATCGGTTCAATTGGAAGATTGTTTGTTAATCATGGCGGGGGCGACCCCGACGGTTTACTGGAGTAACAGGGGGCACGGGGGGGCCTGTGGGATCAGGGCCTGCCGCGCCTGTTGCGGGCGCTGGAATGGCAGTTAGGGGGTGGGGGGTGGAAGGGTCGAGATTTGAGGCTGGGTGGGTCTGGGGAGTAGTGGGTGCTGGGACGCCATCTTCTTCCACATCCATGGATTCTTGACTGTCCAAGGATGAGGAGGAGCCGACTGACTCCAGTGGGGGCACAGGCTGAGCAGGGGGGATAGGGCAGAGTTTGCAGTCCTTGGAGTAGGCGGTCCGGTCGTGCCCACTGTTAGCGCAGTGGGAGGGTGAGGTGGGGCAGCAGTTTGCAACGGGTTTGTCAGCACCCCCTCTGGGACAGGTGCGATTTTGGCACCTATGTGCAGCCTTGGTATGGTGAAGCGCGCACAGGGGGCAAGATGGGTGTGTCTGTTTGCATCGGGCGGCGGAGTGGCCGAAACAGCAGCAGTTGGTGCACTGGGTGTATCGGTTGGCTGAGACAGCTTTCTCCACCTTGCGGCGGTCGGAGTAGAGGAAGATTGAAGGTGTGAGGGCTGGAACGTCACAAGAGTCAAAGGAGACAACGACAGAAAGCACTTCCTTGGCGGTTCAAGAAGCTCCGTCAGGGTTAAGGTACCTGGCCGACTTGGTCTGGATAGCTTTCGCGAAGGCAACAGATATTTTGAGATTGGGAAAGAGTTGCTCGTCGTGTTCGGGCAACTCATCGTTGGGGATGCTGTGTATAACCAGCGGTATAGCGGTTGGGGCAAGGCAGAACTGGAGCCAAGGGTTGTCTCCTGTGGGGAAGGCCTGATGGAGGCGTCTTGTGAGGACTTCAAAGTAGGGAGCGTAGGAGGAGGCGGGCCTGTGCGGGTCAGGGCAGGTTAGTGAGACCGCACATCGGTCATTGACCTTCGCGAAGAAACCTTTGGGGAGGAGGCAGTTCGAGTCGGTCAGGGTGTCGGCGACGATGTCGGGAAGGGAGTGGGCGATACGTCTTCAGAGGGCATGTGGGGCAGGGGAAAAGCGTGGTGCATAGAACAGTCTCGAGGGGAAGGAGAGTGGGGTGGGAGTCCTTAAGGACTTGTCCACGTTTCTCGCAACCTCTATTGATTTTGCTTGTCTGGGCTTTTTGCCTCTGTTCTTACTGCTGGAGCCGGCCGCCTGAGCGTAGGATGGTTGGTTCTTGGGTTTGTAGTGAGGGTGGAGGGTGGCGTCCGTGAAGGCTGACAGGTCGTATTTTCCGGCGTGGAATTCCTCCGCCTCCCCGGAGTTGAGGAAGGCCTTAGCGTATAGTTCGGGGTTGCCGAACATCTTGTCAAGCCATGTGTCATAGTAAGGACAGTGGAACGAGGGGTCTACTGGGGAAGGGTGGGGGGGTGCTGGTGAGGGTGTGAGGGCTTTTTGCTGAGGGGGGGGCCGCGTAGCGCAGCGCGAGCGCTTGGGTGGTGGAGGGGTGCATGTCTTGCTGGGGCGGGGGGGCGGGGGGGCGGGTAGGTGGGGCAGGGGTTAGGGCCGACACTATATGTGACAGGTCACGTAGAGCAGAGTTGATCGGGGCGAGGTCTTCCGGAGTGACAGAGGCGTTTGAGATATAGGAGGAGAGGTCGTGGACCTTGGTACGGAGCTGGCCGTTGTTATTTCTGAGATACTCGATTTGTTTTGTGAGGGCTTCGAGTTGGGTTGTGATTGCTACGATGCCAGAGACTGTCGAGCAGAGGATGGAGAGGATGGATCCTTCGCCGGGGGTGATCGACTGGAGACTGGAGTCGGTGAGGTCGGGACCAGGTTGGGGGGAAGGCATAGTTCATCCCTTTTCTGCCTGAAGATGTCCGCGAGGAAAGCTAGGGGAGGGGAGCGCCTGGGGATAGGAGAGCGGGACGGGGGGATTTGGGTAATCCGGGGTGTGGAGGCTCGCGAGATGGTGGCTGCCAGCTCTTTATTGCCTGTGGGGATGGGGGGTATTTCCGACATGGAAGGGAGAAGGGTAGGTGGGTGCTGGCGTGTGTCCCGGAAGCAAAACGGGTTTGTAGAATAGTATCAATATGTAGGGGGGGGGAAAGTAGACGGCGAGAAGCTTGTGTCAACCAGGAGGCCACTTTCTCTTTTTTTTTTCTTTTTTTTTTCTTTTTTTTTTTATCTCCCGTTTATATTTGTTTGCTAAGCCGGCAGCTATCTATGTACAAAGTTGCTCCAGCTCATCGCCGATATAGACACAAAACCTCCAACTACAGTCCATCCCCTGCCCCCCCGCTAAAAACATGTGACCCAGCCCGACTAACCTAAACTACTTTGAATAGATGTAGAAAGCGAAAGCCGGGTGCCAGCCAAAGAACGTGGTGTAGCTGTAACTGAGCAACGGGACGAGACCGGGCGGCGCAGAAGGAGGGGTAGACCCAACACCGAGAAGTACGAGGCAAAGGAGCACCAAGTGATCACAATGTTTCGACAATGCGACCGTACCGACCGTAGCGCTCAGGGGATAGTGCAATACCAGAGAACAGAGCCACCGGGGCCACTACTTCACCGATAACCCTAAGCTGCGCTATGTCTAAAATGAGGCGAAGGGGTTGCCGACCATGCAAGTGCTAAGCGAGGGCAATGAAGCAGGTGAGGAGAGAGAGGGGGGGGAGCATGAAACCCCTAGACGAAGGCACCCAGATACCTAAGCTATCAGAAGGGAATCCGAGGGAGGAGCGACTCGGAGGAGACAGGAGCATTATCCTCCTAGTCAGCGAGGCCATCAGAAGAGGAGAGAGGGGGGGGACGAACCGACGATGATTTCTCATGGTTTTGAGATTTCAATCGCCGGAGGTGTAGAGGAGATGGTTCGTGTCAACCAGGAGGCCATTTCTTTTTTTTTCTTTTTTTTTTTTCAGTTTGGCATTTTATTCGTACAACTACCAGGACAAACCAGACATGCAGCGCTAGCTATGGCCAAGAAGAACCTACGCATCTCTCCCCTCATGGGATCAAAGCCACGCCCCCAAGACCCTCTGGTATAGGCCCAACCGCATATCTCGCCCTCAAAAAAGAAACAATACTCTCAGCGAGGAAGCAGGAAGATGCAAAAAACCCTTCAGAAAGCTCCCCAAAACAAACGAAAGGATAACAAAAGAAAGCCCTCACACGGGGAAAGACAGAAACTCCATTACATAAAAACCTAACCAAGAATAGAACTGCATCTCCGTAGGGGCAGCCTAGGTAACTTAGTGCAAAGTCGGCGGCCGACATTACTCCGGGCCAAGGTATTGACATCGATCGAGGAGGCGGTGCAATACCACGACAGAGCGTAACCTAGGATGCGACCATGGACAGCCGCGGGGGGCACAAAGCCGAGGGGTAGTAGGGTACCAGCCAAAAGAGGGGAAGTGTAGCTGTAACCGAGCAACGGGACGAGACCAAAAAAAGAGGAGGAAGGGTAGACCCAAGTATCGTAGGAACTACCAGAGACGTGTGCGTGTCTGACTAGGCAGCTTCGAGTGAAACGTAATCCAAGGGAGCAGAGAAATCGACCGTAGCCTGATGAAAAGTTTTCTCTTACTGCGAACCGTGATCCCAGCTGTCTGTAATATGGATGCGAGGGTGTTGCCGACCGTGCAAATGTTAAGCGAGAACGCAAAACAAGAGCGAAAAGGAAGAATGGGCTAGGACCTAAGAAACGGGCGCCCAAGTCCGAAGCTATCATAGGGGGGGGTGCAGCGCACTCAGAGTGCGGGAAGTGAAAAGTGACGATGATTTCTCATGGTGTTGAGATTTCAATCGCCGGAGGTGTAGAGGAGATGGTTCGTGTCAATAACCAGGAGGCCATAAGGGTCATCATTTTATACCCATTCTTCCCGTAACCTATGACTCATCCTTCGCATCACGCGTCCCTATGACTTAGAGTAAGTCATAGTGTGAAATCCATCAGCTGACTCCTATGAGTCACTGCACAACAATCAATCAACCAATCAAAACATAAAAAATATATCATGTGTGCAACTTGCGTCACATGCATAAAACGCATGACCCCTAACTATGAGTCATGTGCAAAAGTAATAATTATATGACCACAATCATGAGTCATGTCAAATACCATAAACCAATCGTAACAAAAGAAATGACACTCTATCAACAAGTAATGTGAAATACTAAACCTTATGACTCACCAATCTACATCATGTGAGACGTTCTTCCGCTAGTCACCGGTTGTGACATAAACCGTCAAAATCTGAATTCTGCACAGAGGAAACTGAATACCTAAGATTTATGATCAGCCAAGAAGAGATCAAGGTCGACAAAGTTATAATACAAGCGATATGGGAATGCCAAGTACCAAATACAAAAAGTGAGATCTAGTGATTCCTAGGATTCTGCAACTTCTATCGACAGTTCATGAAAGGATATAGCAGGATTGCACAACTATTATATAGATGAACGCACAAGAAGCATGATGGTAAATGGGAATAGGGGAAGTAGCAACAAGATGCATTCGACAGACTCCAAAAAGCACTTACCACTACACCTGTATTGGTACACTTCAATCTGTTCTGACCGATCAAAATCGAGTCAGACGTCTCCGAATATGAATGCTCAGGCATACTATCACAATAGTCTGAGAATGGCAAATACATCAGCAAAATGTATATCAACTCAGATCCCCAATAGCTAGTTACCGATATCCATCTGTGCCTCATGGCATTACTGCCTGATCATTCTTTGCTTCTGCTCTCCCTTGTTCGTCTCTGGCGGACACCTAATTTCTACCTGTACACCGCTGTTGCTCTCCCATGTTGACTAGTACACGTTCGTTGCAATCCGATTTTCCCTTGCACAGACCTAGAGCCTCCCGGCCCGCACCTGTGCGGGCCTTTATTCTTCTGGTGCGTGCTTCGATGGAGCCTTGCCTTCCAGGTCCTCGGTTGGGGGGGCCTTTCCCCTTCCAGTCCGTGCTTGTGCTGACCTTTATCCCTCGACTCTGTGCTTGCGTGGACCTGATCCGCCTGGTCTACCCCATAGTCGCCCCTGAATCCTCCTGGTCCACTCTTTTATGGCACATGAATCCCCTTGGTCCATCCTCATCCAACTTCAGTTTTCCCTTGGTCTGCACTTGCGCGGCTACCCAACCCCACGGGTCCTCATTGCCATGGACCTTGGCAACCTCGTTCATTACTTGTTTGGATCATGAGCCTCCACTCTCATCCCGGCTTGGATCTCAACCCCCGGATCCAGCTACAACCCGCCTCAGCAGCCCTCCGGTTGCTCCAGCCACCATACACTTATTCCCGGAGCCACTCGATCTGTGCTCCTTGGCTTCTTGTATTATTCTGGTCCGCCCTGGATGTTCCAAGGGGTGGTGCAGTCTTCGAGATCACACGAATACGGTAGAAATCGTGATTCGGCGTTACTGGGCTTGTTCACTTTCTGCTACCTGTTATATTTCACGCGAAGTCTTCCCTAGAATCAGAATCTTTCTACCTATTACTATTGGATAGTACTTCGCCTCGTTCTGCCTTTCCTCGCCACGCTATTATTTTCACATACACCGCCAATTCTAATATACATAATAGTGGGTCTCAAGGTCTATATAGCTATTCACGATCCAGCTATTTTTTCCCCGGACCTTTCCCCCTTCCAACAGATGGACCAGCCCCTCAATTGGCTCCACTTCCGTGACATACTGGTCCCGTTCATTGAGCACAACCTCCACAAACCCAAGGAAGCGATTCGGTGTCCCTGATTCCATCGCATACTTCATTCCTACTAGTATAACTAGCTCCAGAGTTTCTGTCACTGGGGATTTGTTTCGTTGTAGAGTTTGCGCAATCACCGCCTTAGATGGGCTGAAAGAAAAGTATAGTAGCGGTTTACATGGCTTCCTCCCTTGGAATGAATCCTTGTCCCTCTCTTGACTATCGCGGACCCCAATATTGTGGCTCAGCGGCTCATTCTGTCCTGCCACTTTGGTACATCGCAACAGCCTCCTCTCGATCTCCAACAGGCGTTGCAATGGCTGGAAGTAGTTCGCCACTGAATTGTAAATAACAATTATGGTTGATTTCATATAAGTTTCTCTCCTGCCGAGGACCTTCTCTGCCACACGCTGCCCCCAGAGTTCTTCAACATCAGCGCAGAAGAGCACCGGTAGGTCAGGAATAGAAAACCGGTGAGCAGCCTCGCTTACCAAGAGCCGGTTGATGCCTCTTGCCTTCCCAGCAAGTCTAGTCCTCTGAATTCCCTGATCTACTCGCTGCTTCAGCTCCGCAACTTGAATTTGGTGACTAATCGCGGGTCCTGACTTCCAGCTAGCTCTGCTGCAGGTTCTAAAAGCCTGCTGGCATATCGCTGGACACCTCTCCCAGAGTCTCGCCGCCCTGGTAGAGCGCAATCTCTCATTCCTAGTCTGCATACGGAGGACCTTAGTGGTATCATGATCATACATTCCGCTTAAAGCAAGGTGCTGTAAGGTTTGAACCATGTAAGCGATCCCGGTATGTCTATCATTCTACCAGAGCATTTACTCCTTATATGGTACTCGATTGAAAGGATGGTATGCGTCTTTGACGTTTTCTATGTTCAGAAGTTCTGATATATCAGTAGAGAAGTTGTCCGGTGATCCCATTAGGCGGATGCTATCTGAGACATCACTCAGGATGTGCATTTTTGGAAACTAGAAATGATAGATTGCAGTCTCTAGTTTTTCCTTCTCCGCCTTCATCTGTGCCCTCGACCATCGCTAATAGGTACCCTGAGTCTCCATTGTGGCCCACCTTATCCCGAAGTTCTTTGTGCTTGCTTTGGTGTTCCTTTGCCAACAAAACACGGACTTGCTCTGGTACAATATTGCGAGTCTGTTATCCAGCAGACCGAGTGTGTAATCAGAGTAGCTGCGCTGCCCAAGAACCAGGAGAAATTCAATGATGGATCTAACATATGCTAGGACCCGTTCCTCTTCTGATTGGCTAGATCGGACCCCATCGATTAAAATTGGGCCCAGCACAGCTAGTAAGAATCGCATCATAGTCCTAATCTCTTTCCCCTGCCATGAACTGACCTCTTCGTAGCTTCGCTTAAATAATGGAAAGCCCGGGTATAGCGGGATTGACTTAAAACAGTCGTTTAACCAGTCTAGAATCCTCCGCTGCCGCAGATATCCCACCAAGCAATCCATCATCTTCTTAACAATTCCTACATGGAGGAGGTGAAGAGTGTCAGGTTGTCAGAGCCGGTACACATTGCATCAAGGAAACCTCCAAAAAGGATTTTCCTCCGTCCGCAGACCAATGGACACGAAGTATTCTATATCTTCGGTGTTTCCTTGTTCTGGCGCTTGCTGATGGGACTTTGGATCGCGGTCTCTAAACCCACCAACTCTACTACTCGGCTCATGCCACATGTCAGTCTGCGGAATCTCCCCAACTGGGCACAGCCTATTAATTATTCTTGCTAGGATGACGTATTCTTGGTAGTTCGCCATCCAGGCTGCTAGTATCGGATAGCATCAATGGACCTGGCTATCAGCGCAATCCCACTCATACCCAGGGCTGGCTATATCCAGCTTTGCTATTGGCTGCAGTATATGCTCAATCACTCCATGCCAAGAGCGATGAATCTCGCCGTTCTTCGGGTTCTTTTGAGGAATCGGTAAGAGAGCAACTAGTACCTATGGATGTTTAGAGCCCTGCCGTCGTAAATCTTTACTAATGTTACCAATTGATATATAGACTGGCCAGGCAGCCTTGTCTCCGGAGCAGTTTGTAAGGTGGGTTTTGTCAGAACCGAAAAAGAGTGGAAGCACTGTTCCACCTCTGGGCACCAAGTCTTGGGTCTCCCACCACCAGTCTGCGGTATGAATCTCATTATATACTCTTGGACTGATATTATCGAAGATGCGCTCGGTACTGAAGACAATATGGTCTGCGAAATACAAATAGCCGAGAAGTAGTGGGATACAGTGCAGGATGTAGCGATAGTACAATAATCCAGACCCATATGGGAACCTGGACCAGCTTCGGGGCCCAAAACCGTGTTCTACACCCTCAAACAAAGACCACAGTTCATCTGCAGTCTGAAAGGATATGCACCTGTCATCATCCAGTCCGCCCTGTAAATACTTATCAATCGATCCTTTTGTTAAGCCCGACCGCAGCATCTACCATCCAAGCTCAAAGTCTTTGGCACTTCGAAGTGGGTGCCATGGGTCCCAGTCCGCATCTAGGTATCTGCGGTAAATCCCAACTGCAGTGCCATAGGATCAACCGGCTTCACACGGGTGATACTGCATTTTGCTGGGGTCAGGCAAACAGGTTAGGTCTGGGTCCTCCAGTTCCGGGCTTCTCGGTTCCTGAGCACTATCTAAGTTTCTACTTTCGAGATCTGTGGGTGGCTGCCATCCAGTGACTTCTCAATGATGTTAGGTTGGGCCGGGGGAGTAATTGATCTAGAATAAAACTTACGGTCCACCCAAGAATTGTCATCTCCGAGATGCCAATTGCTAGCACCCTCTCTTACGCTCAGCAGACCGCATGGGTACGGCCTCTGTTTCTTCTTTGTCTGTGTCTGCCTTTTCGTGCACTGGTTACAGTAGATTGATAGGTCCCTACGTGTCTTGAAGGGCCTTCCATAGTCAGAGCAGGTGGGATTCGACGTCATCGTGTTGGAATATTTCTACCGCCTTGATGCGATCGATATGATAGGAGTACAAAGAGTACAGTGTTTGTACAAGTGATATATTTGTTGTATAGGGCAGTGGCTGTTGTGCTGGTTAATTATAGCTGACTTGTAACAGAACATCTCTCCTGGTTCTTTGTACGAGGACTAGTACGGTACGCAGGCAGTATGATAGAGGGATGTGCCAAGGCAGACCTACCTAAGGTACTCGGTAGTGCACCCAACACAGATCTTACAGTACAGACCCTGCTGTACAGACCCTGCGACAACCCACCCTGTCGGTAATGGAGTGTACTTGAAAACGAACATTTGTTCAAGTGTACTGAGCGTACTGTTCCAGATATTCATCTTGAAAACAACAGTTTATCTTGAAACAGATATTTGTTCTAGTACTCGTAATGTACTATTCCCTGGAGATGGGTGAGACTTGAAAGCTCAGTATCGTGAACTCTGAATCCTGAAAGAGTTCCTGGAAGAGATATATAGAGAACGGCTTTCGCCTCCTACCTAGAAGATCATACACCACTAATTTTCCAGTACAAAACTGTTTATATTAGAATACAAAGTCTACTCAACACGCCAATACCTGAACCTTTCATTTCAGTCCTATACCCTATCGCAGCCCTGCCTTAAGTTAGGGTCTTTCTAAATCGAATTCTTTCCTCCGACCTTACCCTAGACCGCACATATCAGAACCGGTATCAGATATATATACACATAGGTATAACGCAGTCCCCCAATAGGTACGCAAATCCAATGTTTCCAGACTCCAAGCTTCGATCCTTACCATCTTCACACCATTTAGCATTCTCAACATTGAATAATTGACTTAGCTGACCTAGTAAACCTGCGCACTAAGACTCTCCAGCCAAATTAGATATCTAATTAGGTAAGCAAAACTCTTACTATTTACTACTACCGCAGTTACTAACTTAATATTGTGGGGCAGAACACAGATATTCTGAGAATGGCACCCCCTGCGGCAGCTGTTATTTGTATGAAACTTGGTTATCCCAGTACAGGCAACAAGGAATATCAAACATTTGTCTCGGACTTCAAAAGGAACTCGCTTCATCAGCAGCATCCGGACCTTATCATCGGACTAGCGGCTCTTGCAGCTCAGGGGAAGACTGAGAATTGGGAGTCTGGTCTCCTTCGACTGTATACCGACTTTCCAAATCAATGGAGTCTGGCAAACTTTGCGAGTCCGGCGCATTGTCGGAGGTGCGCTACACAATTCATGATTCAGCAGGTGAAGAAGGTCCATGATGATATGAAAAAAGAAAGAGAGCAGGCTGAAGCAGATAGGGCTGAAGCCGCCTGAGCCGCTGCCACCGAAACTATTGCCAAACACGCCAAATGCCCTACAGTGGCCGCGACCTCAGTGACCCCAGTGAGAATGACTGTCCCCACGACTACCAGTACCCACAGCACCCCATGAAGGCCCGCAACTACCAGGACCCGCAGTACCCCCAGAAGCCCCGAGACTAGCAGGCCACGCCGCACCTCCAGAGGCCCCGAGACTACCAGGACCCAGGGCTCCCCCAGAAACCTCCCAGGTACCAGCTCCTTGTGAACCAGCAGCCAAATAATTACCAGCGGCCTCTTGGCCAACTGGAGTGCATTGGCTACCAGGAACTAGGCAAGGTTTGATAATGATGGTGAGGTTCCTAGTAGCCCATCTAGACCCCCTGCAAAGCGGCAGAGACAGCTGAAGCTGCCAGAGTTGCGGTTCAGCTCTTTCAGCATTTCCTTCCGCATTGCTGACTGTAACCAAATCCACTCTACAACCTACGCAAACGTCTACGAGTTTCCTAACCTTGTACTTTGGGCCCGCGAAAAAGCCCCATAACTTAGAATAAAGCCCATTGTAACATTCCAGATTGGTGACAGATGATGCAATAGGTGACGATCAATCCTTATAGTAGAGGAGAACATTCTTAGGCCGTTCCTATGTTGCCAACATGATACAACATTGTTCTCTTTACTATGTGGATCATAAAGAAGGGATATAAAGAAGTATCATTCAAGATAGTAGATAGGAAAGTACTTGGATGACTGCGTGAAGAACTCTCAACCAAGAGGCCGTAAGGGCTCTCTTCTATAACCGTTCTTCCCACCACTCATGACTCATCCTTCGTATCACGCGCCCCTATGACTCTAAGCGAGTCATAGTGTGAAATCCATCAGCTGACTCCTATAAGTCACTGAGCACTTATACCAAACCAATCATCGCGCTCCTAACTAGTCATGTGCCCAAAGGGGTTACATGCGCGAGACCCATGACTCATAACTATGAGTCATGTGCAAAATACATATCAAGTAACCACCAAGTGTGGTCACGCGCAAACATAAACATATAACAATAATAACTATGGCTGGCAAGTGCGAGTCATGTGAGAGGAAACACAAACCTAGTATTCATAACCGTGAATAGTGTGAAACCAATTCCTTCACTAGTCACCGTTTGTGACATTAGCTCCCTCCCCTATTAGGATCGGACCCACGATCCTAAATTTTCCTTCTCTTAACTCCTTTGCCTTAATCCCATGAGGCGACCACTTCCTCAGACTTCGTAGCCTCTTCTCCGTTGGTATTGTCGTTTGCATCGATTGCTCTTCCTTCGACAGTGATGCCGATGAAATCGGCAAACTCCTTGTCCTCCTCGATCGCTCTGGCCAACTTGCCCACCTCCTCTGCCGTTCGTCGTACTCGAGTCTGAAGCTCGAGCTTCTCGTATACGCGGCGTCGGTCGCTGATTGATGCCCGGCCGGCATTCTCCTCTGCAATGACCACCCTTCTCTTCATAGCTCGATTCTCCTCCTTGAGGCGGCTCATCTCCTCGGCCATCCTCACCATTTCTTCCTGCAGCTCGACTACGAACTGCCCTACCTCGTGGTGGGCCTTTGGTTCTTCCGCTTGCTCGCCCCAGCGCACTTTCTTGCCCTTGCGCTGGGGCTGTCCTCGGTTCGTTCGCTGGGCAAAATATGCCCCCTGTTTGTTGCTCAGGTGCACAGGGCACCCGTCATCGAAGCAGGCCGTCCAGCTCATGGCGGCATGCGGCGTCTCAGTCTTCTTGGTGGCATTGCTTCCCTCTCCATTTTGTTGTGCAGGGTACTTCATGTTTGTTCGTGTGGTGGTGATCGTATGTAGTGGTAAAGTTTGGGAAAAATAAAAGGCGTATTGATGAGGGTAGGAGGTAGACTGTTCAGTATGTCGAAGCTTGCTGGTTCTCTCCCTCTGTCGTGCCAACTGGCTATCTCTTATGCGATTCCGTCTTCCCACTATCTTCTTTTGTCTTTGTTTCCTTGTAATCATTTTCTTCTCGTCCTATGCATATCGTATGTTTCTCTTCTCTTGTCGAGTGTTGTGATT
>NESQ01000556.1:0-42891 GCA_003070745.1 Tuber borchii | reverse complement strand
ACGGCGCTTTGGGCACATTCAAAATGTATTCTACCGAGTCGGGTGAAAAAGTCACAAACAATGATCAAGGAGGGCTATCAGCGGTCAAATAAAAACGATGCAAGCCAACAAATACTACCATCATATTCTAGACTTGACAGCTTCAAAATTCATGAAATGAATATCCAAGCGGATCTAGCGCGTCCGATTTGAGACGAAGTACGCGACAAACAGCACAAACGGCAAGTCTGTTCAGTAACCAAACAACCAATGGGTTTTCACACCAACCGTGGAAACCATTTCCCAGCTCTACCAGAGTTTGAGAAATTTTCCGGACCTTTTAATCGATTATTATCGACGGAAGTCGTCTATGACCCAACATTTTGATATAGATTCGGTTAAACAGTTTCCAGTTAAGATATGTCGGCTTTTACGTGTCCCGGTAGAGAACTTTCAGGACGAGAGGGAGGTCACTTGGGACCTCTTTCGGTGTACCGGAACCCAGCCTTAGTGGTCAACAGGGAAGAGCAGGAATGATTGGGTATGGGTGGATTCGGGTAATAGAAGTATTTATTGAGAACTAAAAGGCTGTTATCCGGCCCGCTTGGTTTCTATAATGAAAGTTCGAGACCCAAGAACGGGTTTAGTAGATAGACTGGTATTAGTAGATAGACTATATGTTGAGAACTCGGGGAAGCTCAGCGATATCACGGGACTTATTACCATTACTTTGGGGACGGCGAAAGGCACAAATGGAACAACTGAGATAGTCATTAGTATCAACGGATCATGGGCATGGTGCGTTTAGTGCCCGAGACTAGTGGTACGGATAACAACCGCTGGTATGTAAATAGTAGGATTGATTTAGAAACATTTAATAGAATTTATTGAAAACTTTACAGTAGAAAGAAAGAAACAAAAAATGGTATGAAGGGGACGCGTAGCGGTGTATTTTGACACACCTAAGGATATCGATGGTGAACTAACCGAGGCGACAAATAGGAGTGGTACAACTAGCGGGTGGAAGATCTTGGCACCCCCTCGTAAATTGTCGTGAAATTGATCATGATCGCAACAACAAGTAAGGCCATAACCTACCATGCCACCGTCACGTCCTCCTAAAAAGTACCTAAGTCCAGACGAGAGGTTCCGTATTATTAGTTTACGGATACAACAGAAGTCCTGGGAAGAGATTGTCCGTGAAACAGGGGAAAAAAAAAGCACTATTCGAAACATCGTTACCCACTTCCTCAAGCATGGTACCTACCATGACCTCCCCAAACCCGGCCGGAGGAGAAAATTGGATGACCGTGGCCTGAGGCGACTAGAACGTGCTGTTCTAAAAAACCCTGCAGCCACGATCCAGGATCTTGCACGAGAGGCGACATTGGACTCTGGAGAAAATGCAGTAAAGAGGGCACTAAGGGAGTTAAAGTTTGGGGTTTTCCGGGTAAAGAGGAAGTTTTGGTTGAGCAAGGAGGCTATGATGAAGAGGAGGAGATGGTGTTTAAAGAAGAGGAAGTGGATGGAAGAAGATTGGAGGAAGATCATCTGGTGTGATGAGGTTCGAATCGAAGTTGGTTTAAGGTCAGGACCGTTGCGTGTACGCCGCCGTCGTGGAACTTCTCTTTGGCCCCGATATATCCAGCCAACATTTCACTCCGGACGATTTGGTATAAGCTTTTGGGCTGCTTATTCCTATGGAAGTCGTACCCCGCTCATATTCCTTCGTCGCCGAAGGCCTGAGGAGTATGAAAGAGAGAGAGATCGAGGTGGACTAAATGCTACTCAATATAGGAATGAGGTTCTAATACCCTATCTTATTCCATATTGGGAGAGGCTTCAGGGAGGACCTCGAGGGCTGCACTTTATGCAGGATGGTGCTGGACCGCATCGAGCAAAGAAAATCGCCCACTTTCTTGCTCAAAGTAGGATACAGATATTATCCTGGCCCGCCTCGTCGCCTGATCTCAATCCCATTGAGAATGCCTGGCGTATGCTCAAGCAAAGACTACGGAAGCGATTCAGGCAACGATACTCTCGACCCCAAACCGAAGAGGAGCTCAGGCAAGCAGCACAGGACGAGTGGGATCTAATTCCACAGAGGATACTTGATCGCTGGGTTGACTCGATACCGGAGAGAATTAGGGAGGTTTTGCATGCAAATGGAGGACATACAAAGTGGTGATGGAATCACTACCTTTTCTTCTTTCATTATACATATCTCTTGAAATTTTATTTTCTCTCCGTTTTTGTGTTCACGATATTTCATTCGTATTGTGTTGTCTTCACAGTGGGGGGTGCAAAGACTTTCCACCCGGTAGTTTGTACAGAAAGGCAAAGCGAATCATGAATGTCAGGAGAAGGACGAGAGGAGGCACAAAAGATACGGGCTTCAGTGAAATAAAACAGATTTGGCCCGCATACTTTGGAAACAGAAGGGTGTGTGGGGCCGGTACAGGGGTAGAGAGTAGATGTTATGACCTGAAGAACGTCCCCCAGGGGACGAAATCCATAACGGAGAAATCAAGGGAAGAGAGAGTAAGCAAAGTGCGATATGGGACGCTGAGAGAGACGAGGATGTTCCGGACGCGCACCAGGGGTAGAGAGTGCATGTTATGACGTGAAGAACGTCCCCAGGGGGACGAATTCCATAACGGAGAAATCAAGGGGAAGGGAGAGCGCTAAGGGTGTGATGGGGCGCTGAGACAGGCAGGTTGTTCCGGACGCGCACAGGTACAAAGCGGACGCACAATAGCCAAAATGGCTGGATGGAAATGCAAAAAAGAACAGGGGTCAGTTAAGCGAGATCTCCTCGCTAGTGGAGCAAGCGAGGGGCCACCTGCAAAAGAGGACGATAAATGGCGCCGAAGCCATGTATGGGGCTTTCAGAAGGCCTGTTGGGTCTTTAGGAAAGGCGGTAAATGAATGAGGGACAGGAGGGACCGGGGAGGTGGTATTACTACCAGATACAGGGAGATATGTAGGTAATACATGAGGGAGAATTTTTTTTTGCTGATGGTACGGCTGAACCGAATATTGAAGCAAATGAGTTCGATATCTACGTAAACGCTGCCGATTCGGATGTGGAAAGTCTTAATTATGCAGACACTGAGGAAAGCACACCATTGGCTGGACTACCGATACCACGATGCACCCCACTGCGGGAAGGTCACTATGGGACGTTGTACAGCCCGAAAGATCTGAAGATGAGATGTGGTCACCATTCAGAAGCAAGAAGGACTTTGAGCTTGCTCGTGGTTTATTCAAGCAAAGGTACCAAAGGATCACATGGATAGATATTTCAAGAAGGACTTGGGCCTGAGGGCAGTAATATTAACTCTGCTTATGGCTCCATGATGCCGTTGATCAGTTGGAATCAGGTATGGGAATGAAGAGCTGGAAAGAGGGGTTTGTATCTTTAGCGAAGCTGTAAGTAAATGCACCCTACAATGTCCTATTCTAACCGAAAGTAGGAAATTTCGGACAAGGAAGGACCAGACGAACCTTCCATAACACAGAAATTCTTTTTCCGCAATCCTGTTGATTCTGCTAAATATTTACTTGGTCAAAGATGTTATGCTCAAATTTAGTTTACGCCCCTGTGAAGGAATGGAAGAGCAAAGAACCACCTCAGAGAGTTTATTCGGAGATGCATACCGCTGATTGGGGTGGGAGACACAGGTAGGTTCAAATACGACGTTCCACGGCGCTTCATACTGTTTACTAGGACACAAAATTAACAGCCAGCAAAGGATGAATTACCGGATGGAGAACACTCGTACCAATCATATGTTCCTCAGACGTTACTTGATTGACCAATTTCTCGGGAGATACGAAAGCCTGGCCAATCTACATGACAATTGGAAATATCCTATCGAGTACACGGAACAAACCCTCGAAACATGCAACCGTTCTTTTGCGCCATTGCCCTCCGCCAAAGATGCTGGACGTCGCAGGAAGATATGCACAGCAAAGACAGGTCAGCAATAGATTCTTTGTGATTTGATGGAAGCGATCTTGGCGCCAATTGTTGCACTAGGGAACTCCAGACTTGAGGTTGAATGCGCCGATGGAAAGGTCCGATTGTGTTTCTTACACCTCTCGGCGTGGATTGCGGATCACTTGGAAAATGTAACATTGCATGGCATTCAACAAAATCAGTACGCTGTGTGTGACGTTCGACCGAACAGCTAGGGTCTCATTTGAGACGTTCTGCAGCCAGACGAGATTATAGGAAATCCCAACATCTCTTCAACAAATACTGTGAAAACGACCAGTAGGCCAAGCAACAACTAACAGATTGTGGTTTCAAATTGCTTACTAGCGTCTTTTGGGGCTTCTGAACGTTCAGCAATCTGACCTGCCCAAACCAGATATTCTCCATGTCGTGTACCTGGGAATATTCGAAACACACCTTATGAAATGGGTTATCGGATTTCTAAAGAAATACAAATGGCAACAAGCATTCGATGCTATCTGGAAGAGTTTAGATGTTTATCCTGGCTAT
Source organism: Tuber borchii (assembly GCA_003070745.1). Lineage (NCBI taxonomy): Eukaryota > Fungi > Ascomycota > Pezizomycetes > Pezizales > Tuberaceae > Tuber > Tuber borchii. The sequence continues at coordinate 38,402 of NESQ01000556.1, read as the reverse complement.
TCCACGCCGAACAAAGAGTACAGTCGGATCTCTCAGTGGACCGGAAAAGAGATGAAGAATCTGGTTAAAGTGATACTACCATGGTTTACAGCCTCCCTACCTCGTCCGACTGCCGCAAAACGTCCCATATTCACCAAAGCTCTAACCTGTGTCTGGTCGATTGTCGACTTTACTCTAATGTCACAATATACAAGCCATACCCATGAGACGATTCAATACCTCGAACAGTTCCTTAAGGCCTTTCATGATCACAAAGTTGTTTTTAAGGAGTACCAAAAGGATAAGTCCACTGCCAGGAAAGTGAGATAGGTCACAGCCAGAATTCAAGGTGAGCATAGTGAAGTACGTAATCAACACCTCCTTTTGGGAGCTACATTTGCCAAAAGACGTCGCATTGCCGACGAGCAACGTCGTGATTTGGATGGAATTGTTGCAGATATATATGATGAGGATGTAGACTTTAACTTTGTTAAGATACATCTGTTCAGTCACTTCGGGGACCATATACGGCGCTTTGGGAATATTCAAATGTATTCTACCGAGTCGGGTGAAACAAGTCACAAAACAATGATCAAGGAGGGCTATCAGCGGTCAAATAAAAACGATGCAAGCCAACATATACTACGATCATATTCTAGACTTGACAGCTTCAAAATTGATGAAATGAATATCCAAGCAGATCTATCGCGTCCGATTCGAGACAAAGTACGCGACAACCAGTACAAACGGCAATTCGGTTCAGTAACTAAACAACCAATGGGTTTCACACCAACTGTGGTAACCATTTCCCAGCTCTACCAGAGTTTGAGAAATTTTCCGGACCTTTTAATCCATTATTATCGACGGAAGTCGTCTGTGAGCCAATATTTTGATGTAGATTCGGTTAAACAGTTTTGAGTTGAGATATGTCGTCTTTTACGTGTCCCGGTAGAGAACTTTCAGGACGAGAGAGAGGTCACTTGGCACCTGCTTCTGTGTACAGGAACCCAGCGTTGGAGGTCAACAGGGCAGAGCAGGAATGATTGGGTATGGGTGGATTCGGGTAATAGAAGTATTTATGGAGCACTAAACGGCAGTTATCTGGCCCGCTTAGTTTCCATAATGAAAGTTCGAGACCCAAGAACGGGTTTATTAGATAGACTGGTATTAGTAGATAGACTATATGTTGAGAACTCGGGAAAGCTCAGCGATATCACGGGACTAGTTATCGTTACTTTGGGGACGGCGAAAGGCAGAAATTAAACAACCGAGATAGTCGTTAGTATCAAACGGATCATGGGCATGGCGCATTTAGTGCCCGAGACTAGTGGTACAGATACCAACTGCTGGTATGTAAATAGTAGGATTGATATAGAAACATTTAATAGAATTTATTGAAAACTTTACAGTAGAAAGAAAGAAACCAAAAATGGTATGAAGGGGACGCGTAGCGGTGCATTTTGAGACACCTAAGGATATCGATGGTGAACTAACCGTGGCGACAAATAGGAGTGGTACAGAAAGGCAAAACGAATCATGAATGTCAGGAGAAGGACGAGAGGAGGCACAAAAGATACGGGCTTCAGTAAAATAAAACAGATTTGGCACGCATACTCTGGAAATAGAAGGGTGTGTGGGGCCGGTACAGGGGTAGAGAGTAGATGTTATGACCTGAAGAACGTCCCCCAGGGGACGAAATCCATAACGGAGAAATCAAGGGAAGAGAGAGTGAGCAAAGTACGATATGGGACACTGAGAGAGACGAGGATGTTCCGGATGGACACCAGGGGTAGAGAGTGCATATTATGACGTGAAGAACGTCCTCAGGGGGACCAATTCCATAACGGAGAAATCAAGTGGAAGGGAGAGCGCTCAGGGCGTGATGGGGTGCTAAGACAGGCAAGGTTGTTCCGGATGCGCACAGGTACAAAGCGGACACATAACAGCCAAAATGGGCTGGATGGAAATGCAAAAACAAACAGGGATCAGTTAAGCGAGATCTCCTCGCTAGTGAAGCAAGCTAGGGGCCACCTGCAAAAGAGGACGATAAATGGCGCCGAAGCCATGTATGGGGCTATCAGAAGGCCTGTTGGGTCTTTAGGAAAGGCGGTAAATGAATGAGGGACAGGAGGGACCGGGGGAGGTGGTATTAGTAGCAGATACAGGGAGATATGTAGGTAATACATGAGGGAGAACTTTTTTTTGCTGATGTATGGAGCACTAAAAGGCTGTTATCCAGCCCGCTTGGTTTCGATAATGAAAGTTTGAGACCCAAGAATGGGTTTATTAGATAGACTGGAATTAGTAGATAGACTATATGTTGAGAACTCAGGTAAGCGGAACGATATAACGGGACTTGTTAGGGTTACTTTGGGGACGGCGAAAGGCCCAAATGGAACAACCGACATAGTCGTTAGTATCAAACGGATCATGGGCATAGCGCATTTAGTACTCGACACTACTGGTACGGATAATAACCGCGAGTATGTACATAGTAGGATTGATTTAGAAACATTTAATAGTATTTATTGAAAACTTTACATTAGAAAGAAAGAAACAAAAAATGGTATGAAGGGAATGCGTAGCGGTGCAATTTGAGACACCTAAGGATATCGATGGTGAACTAACCAAGATGACAAATAGGAGTGGTACTGAAAGGCAAAGCGAATGATGAATGTCAGGAGAAGGACGAGAGGAGGCACAAAAGATACGGGCTTCGTGTAATATAACAGATTTTGCATGTATACTTTGGAACCAGAAGGGTGTATGGGGCTAGTACAGGGGTAGAGAATAGATTTTATGACTTGAAAAACATCCCAATCGGGACGAAATCTATAACGGAGAAATCAAGGAGAAGAGAGAGAGAGCAAAGTGCGATATTAGACACTGAGAGAGACGGCGTTGTTCCGGACGCGCACCAGGGGTAGAGAGTGCATATTATGATGTGAACAATGTCCGCAGGGGGATGAAATCCATAACGGGGAAATCAAAGCAGAAGGGCGAGCGCTAAGGACGTGATGGGCAGTGGAGACAGGCAAGGTTGTTCCGGACGCGTAAGGTACAAAGCGGACGCACTGCAGCCAAAATGGCCTGGATGGAAATAGAAAAAAAAAACAGGAGTCAGTTAAGCGAGACCTCCTGGCTAGTGTAGCAAGCTAGGGGCCACCTGCAAAAAAGGACGATAAATGGGGCCGAAGGTATATATGGAGCTTTCAGAAGGCCTGTTGGGTCTTTAGGAAAGGCGGTAAAGCATCAGGAAAATATAAAACCAGGTCCTCGTCCACCAGGGGGGGTTACAGTCCCCCTCGTGCTCCCTGGTCTGCGCTGGTCCACGCTGATCCATGTTCGCGCATCTCGGTTACGCGAAGTGGACCAAGGTGGATCAGCGCTGATCAGGAAGAACGATGGGGACTCAAACCCTCCCTGGTGGTTCAGGAGTGTTCAGGACCACCCAGGACCATGCAAAAACATTTTCCTGATGAAGGTATGAGGGACAGGAGAGACTGTGGGAGGTGGTATTACTAGCAGATACAGGGAGATATGTAGGTAATACATGAGGGAGAATTTTTTTTGCTGATGCAGGATAAACATCTAAACTCGTCCAGATAGCATCTAATACTTGTAGCCATTTGTATTTCTTTGGAAATCCGATAAGCCATTTCAGAAGGTGTGTTTTGAATATTCTCAGGTACACGACATGGAGAATATCTGGTTTGGGCAGGTCAGATTGCTGAACGTTCGGAAGCCCTCAAAAGAGGCTAGGAAGCAATTTGAAACCACACTCTATTAGTTGTTGCTTGGCATGCTGGTCATTTTCACAGTATTTGTGGAAGAGATGTTGGGATTTCCTATAATCTCGTCTGACTGCAGAACGTCTCAAATAGGACCCTAGCTGTTCTGGTCGAATGTCACAAACATTGTACTGATTTTGTTGAATACTGTGCAATATTGCATTTTCCAAGTAATCTGTAATTCACGCCAAGAGGTGTAAGAAACACAATCAGACCTTTCCATCCACACATTCAACCTCAAGTCCGGTGTTCCCTAGTGCAACAATTGGTGCAAAGATCACTTCCATCAAATCACAAAGAATCTCATTGTTGACCTACCTTTACCGTGCATCTCTTGCTGCTACGCCCAACATCTTTGGGGGGACGGGCAAAAGTGCCAAAAGAACGGTTGCATGTTTCGAGGGTTTATTCTGTATACTCGATAGGATATTTCCAATTGTCATGTAGATTGGACAGGCTTGCTTATCTCCTGAGAAATTAGTCAAATAAGTAACCTCTGAGGAACATAGGTTTGGGACGAGTATTGCTGCATCCCGGAATTCATCCTTTGCTGGCTGTTAATTTTGTGTCCTTGTAAACGGTATGGAAGCACCGTGGAACGTCGTATTTGAACCTACTCCTATCTTCCACCACCAATCATCTGTATGCATCTCTGAATAAAGACTCTGAGGTGGTTCTTCACTATTCTATTCTTTCACAGGGGTGTAAACTAAATCTTGAGCAAAACCTCTTTGACCAAGTAAATATTTAGTACAATCAATAGGATTGCGGAAAAAGAATTTCTGTATTACAGAAGCTGCGTCTGCTCCTTCCTCGTCCGAAATTTCCTACTTTTGGTTAGAATAGAACATTGTAGAGTCTATTTACTTACAGCTTCGCTAAACGATATAAACCCCTCTTTCCAGCTCTTCATTCCCATACCTGATTTCAACTGATCAACGGCATCAAGGAGCCGATAAGCACACTTAATATTACTGCCCTTAGGCCCCAAGTCCTTCTTGAAATATCTATCCATATCAGCAAAAATTTAACATGCGTCTGACGCGCGGGCGCTGCGTTCTGACGTATCACTCATCAATTTTTTCGTCCCCTGCGTCCCGTGCGTCCTGACGTGAGTTTTAACGCCCGTTGCGTCTGAAAGCTGGGTTTCACTCCACTGGCATCCTGGCGCCTCCCCACCGCCCCTGGCCCTAATGTATCGTCAGGACGCCCCTCTTCCTTCCTACCCTCTTTCCTACGTCCCGACGCCTCCCCAATACACCCTCTTTGCCTGCCCCTTCTGGGTCTCCTCCCGACGCACTCTCTCACTCATGGAGCGACGTCCAATCTCTTTCGGGGGAGCGACGTACTACTAGCTCTAGCCCACGATACTTGTAAATTTCACCCATGGTCTGACTAGCGTAATTCAAGAAATTTCAATTTCTATGTCTACTAGTATATACTACTCCTGATCTCTTTCGTCTATATACTGATCTCTTTCCAACCTCCTGGCTTCACCGTTTCCCACACCCAACCTTAATAACTTATATACATCCGTGTTAAATCATATAGGACCAGCCCCCTTTTGCGTGGTTCAATAGATCTTGTTAAACGTTCTTAAATCGATCCTGCTGTTGACAAGCCAGCACCGGTCCGTTTCTGGTATGAGATGTGCTAGGCCTATGATCGTTCCTATATCCACAATTGTCAGTTCCCGGGCGTCATCCCTCAGATGAACCGTCACAAGGCCGTGTACGTCTGACGGGCGCCCTGAGTTAACCACACTCATCAATTGAACGCCTGCAAGGCGGTAGACAGTTTCCTGGTGCGTGTAATCCCTGATTTTGAAAAGAGCTATGAGCTTCGCCGGGACACGCCCCCTAAGCGCACCATACGTCTGCTCGCCACCAGCCTGTATCCAAATAGAATCATTCCTGCTCGCCTGGTTACGGAAGAGTCGAGTACCAGTGCACTGGGCCCGGTGTATGTCGTAAACATCGGTTTCCTGGAACGCAAGCACTGGGATTTCAAGTGTCGTCATTAGTTCAACCAGTAGCGATCGAAGTACCGCCAGATCTTCAGGAAGCCGGCGCCCGAGTGGCAGGTTCAGTTGGCTATATCGTATCAATTCTCGACAAATTGTTTCCAGGGAGATATCGGACACTCTGCTAATATCGACGACATTGCGTATCTCATCACGACGTCCTTTCAGAATCCTATGATAGGCAGATGGGACTGACGCGGTTCTCGTTTTCTCTAAATGCTCGACTACCTCCGCTGGTAGATCTGCTCCGGTACGTCGCAGGAATTCTAAGTTTAAAAGTCTCATCCGGATCGCATGCTGCCAGCCGTAGCTGCTTAGTATCTGTTGCGCTGCGTCAATTTTGTTTGAACGTCGATACCCGTCCTTGATCTGCTCCTTGTGCGCGAGCTCTTCAAACTCTGTAGAATACATAGGAATATTGCCAAACTGGTAGATGTGCTCGCGAAAGTGAATTATTAGATGCATCTTAATAAAGTTGAAATGGGAATCGGCGTGGATCAAGTCCATACATTGGTCGTTTTCTTCTTGGCGGTCTTCCTCGCATACCCGGGGCCTCTTCGATCTAGCGACTGACTGGTTTACTAGCGTACGCTGGCGGCGTAGCTCCTTGCGCAGCTCATCAGCCTTGGCCTGCATCTGTTTCGATATCCTAAACTCCAAGAAGATATTTTTCGTCTCGTGAAAACGCTTCGCATAGTTTTCCATATACTTTATGGTCTCGTCTGTATGGCTTTGGTATTGAGCCATCATGCTAAACTCAAGTAGCGACCCGACGCAGATGAGCGCACGTTTGAAAGGTTGTACTTGTATGCTATCAGGCTGTCTCAATGCCACGGCGAGGACTCCCAACAGACACTGCCCTAGAACCCTCATCTCCTTTCCTTGCCACTCCGTAATCTCACGGTAAGCTTTTTTGGGCGCATAGAATCCCGGGTACGGCAGCAAAGCCTTCCAGGCGTCGTCGAACGCCTGCTGTCGTGAGTGTTTCTTGAGAAATCCCTGTATCCATTCCATCATATGCTTGAATAGTCCTAGATAAATCGTATGTAGCAAATCCGGCATGTGCAGATCAGGTGCCGAAACTCTTTCAAGTCCTTGAAAAATATTTTGCCCCGTCTTTATACCAAGGCGTTCGTAACGTTAGTTTCTTGCGTAATTTCTAGCCCGATGATGATTGGCGCCGGTTCCTAACTCATGAGGAGGGACCTCACATTTAGGACAGGCGTTGGTTTTTATCCCGTGTAGTGCGGCGTTTTCCATATGGTCAGCAATCCACCCAGACAAGATCGGGAAGCATCTCCAGATTTTCCCGTCGGCACAGTCTATCGGGACGCCCTCTAGCGTAGTATCTCTCAAGGGTTCAAAGATGAGTTCGAATACGCCCTGAAGGGTGTCGGCATTAATCTGTTTCTGGAGTTTGTCTGCTGCAGGGATCTTGGCGAGTTTGGGCGGAACGGGCAATAGCGCAAGAAGGAGAACTGCCATTGATCCAGGTCTGTTACGTCTAGTCGACGGAAGATTTCCGATAGTAATGTAGACTGGCCATGCCTTCTTGTCCCCCGAGAAATTGGTCAGATGCGTCTGATCAGACATCCCAATGATTGGAACCACCGTCGCCCCATCGGGAAGTGTTTCCTACGCACTGTTAACAACCTTAAATGAAGGAGGGCGGAAAACTATACTTGAACGTCCCACCACCAGTCGGCCGTATGCATTTCGGCATATATTCTCTGTCCATTCTGATCGAATTCCCGGCGCGGCGCATATACTAAGTCATCTCGGTAGGTTATCTGCCGAAGAAGATATCTCACGCAGTCCAGGATGTTGCGATAGAAGAATGGTAACGTGCTCTTGCCGTCCTTACTGGCAACTTGTCCTTCGAACCATAGTAGATGTGGGCCATCCGGATCCAACGATCGAAGAAGTTTCTCCAGCATATACATGGAGCTATAGCCAATTGACTCCGGGTCACCGAGATCATTTGCAAAGTAATCATTGATCTGCGATTTCGAGGATTTACTCTCAATGAACCAAGATGCAAGTTTGAACCCCTTCGCACTGGTGAATGGAGCCCATGGGTCCTCGCACAGTTTGATATGTTCTTGCTCAGATCCGTTGACGTCTCCAATTGCTTCTCCGGCGCGTTCATAATGCGTCTGTTCAGCAGCAGACGAAGACGTGTTGTCGCTAAGTGCATCAGTATCGGAGTTGTACGTAAGGTCATTAATTGCATCGCGTTCATATCCGGCCGGATCACTGGCAGGATCTGATTCGTAGTCTGAATCGGGGCGCTCGCTCGGTTCATTCAAGTTCTGATGAATTATGTCGGTTCCGGGGTCATCAATGCGATTCGGAGGCGGATTTCGTAGGGTAGAAGCAAGTATGATATCGAGATCTGCATGCGCTTTTCGGATGTGTGCCTCGTATGGGCCTGCACGCATGTATCTTCGACGACAAAATGAACATTTGACCGGCATGGTAGATTTCAGCTCTGTTGATTTCAGGAGTCGTGTGTATATTCTGAGGGTCAGCGTAACTTGAAGGTTGTGGCGATCGTGATCTTAACGCGTAAGGGTGAGAAGCTGGGCCCGGCGCCGCGCACGCTTTGAACAATCACAGTGGAATCGGTTTAGCGTTGTTTGTCGCTGTAACCTGCTCCTAGGTATCGCGAGATTCCCAGAGGGAGATCCGGCGATACTGAAGGACAGGAGGGGAAGCGTCGAGTGGAATCTCTGTAAGAGATATAAGAAAGATGAGAGACTAATAGAGTGACCGTTCAACTTGTAGTATATTAAAGAAGAGCGTTCCTGTGAGGCTTGAGAGTTCGAATCCTTAGGGGATCTCGAGCTCTTTAAATACAAATAAAGTAAAACCAAATATCCTGTCCAAAGAGCGAATATCAAAATACAAAGCTACATGAGTAGCGAAACATCTAAGTCCTAAACAAGGTCATAGAAGCGACAGGATATAACTAACAAAACAAGTAATGAAATCAAACAAACAAGGGATCGCTACTGATGTACTAATCCAGTAATACATAGTAGGAAAGCATAGGGTATCCTAATTGGGTACAATATCAAAGGGTGCAAAATAAGCGAGTAAAGGAAGGTACTACCCAATGGGAAACTATAACAATAAGGAAGGTTCAAGGAAGGAATATGCGTTACTAGGGAATCCTAAATAGACAATATCCAACGTCAGTATAGTGAGTAGCAGAGATAATAGTAGATTCCGTTACATTCCCCCTAACAGAAATAAAACAAAAGAAAGGTACATGATTCCGTTAGGCTTCCATTTCAGTTTCTTCAAGGGAGGGGAGAGAGTAACAGGTTTCAGTCTCGGAGTAGTCAGAGTCTTGGATTGGGGCCCAAAATCCGTCAGGGTCAAGCTCTGGTGATAGAGGGAGATATTCGGGTTCCTGGACTGTCCAAGCTGACCAACATTCATTATGAGTCCAAGGGAGGTGGAAGGGGATGGTTTCGTTATAGGTATCAAACCAGTAGGTTCTGAGAGCGGTACTGGCTCCTTCAAGGACGTCAAGGGGTTCCCATGTTGCTTCGATTTCGTCATAGCCTTTCCAGTGGATTAGGAATTGGCGTTTCCTTCGATAGATTCGATCCTTCATAACCTTTTCAACTTCCCATTCTTGTTGTCCAGATGCATCGATAGTAACTGGTTCCTTAGAGGCGGGGTCTGGAAGGCCTGGGAAGGTTTTAAGGTTTGGTCTGAGGTAGATTCGAAGATGGCTGCGATGAATCCATGGGTGGATTCCTTGCATGATGGGAGGGAGGTTGAGTTTATAGTTATCATGTTTGTCAGGGCCTTCGAGGACTGAGAAAGGTCCAAGCCAAGGTCCAACAAGTTTGTGGTTTCGTCCTATCTTGTGTACATAGGGTTCGGATCTGAGGGTGACTTCGGTCTTTCCTGGGGTAATTGGGGGTCCTTCTTTGCGTCTCTTTTGGCTAGTGGTAGTCTGGCGAGCTCTGGCCTTTTGGAGGGCGGTCCTTGCAAGCTGTTGGTTCTTCATAATCTGAGATGCAATATCATCAGCAGAAGGAACGGCAGTAGGCATGACCTTAACACTAGGGAGGAGGTTTATGATGCGTCCAAAGGTAATCTCAAAGGGTGAGAGATCAGTGCTGTCACTAGGAGCAGCATTGATGGCGGTTTGGACATGGGGAAGGTGGCGAGTCCATTTGGTGCCTTTAGGGTTAACGAAATTTCGAAGGCATTGGCGAATGGTCCTGATTCTTCGTTCAGTTTGGCCATTTGTCTGATGATGGTAAGCGGTAGCCATGTTGAGATCAATCTTGATGTTGGCCATAAACTGCATCCAGAAGCGGGAGGTAAACTTGGGGTCTCTATCAGAGACGATAGACGTAGGGAAACCATGGACAGAGAAGATTCGTTCAATAAGGAGGTTTGTCTGAGCTAGGAAGTATGATAGCGCTTTGTTGTCCGTTACTACTGTGAATCTGGTACCAAAGAGCATGGGGTGGAATGATTGAACAGCATCGACAATTGCAAGGAGTTCTAACTCATGCACAGGATAGTGCAGCTGACTAGTGGCGAATTTTCGACTATGGAATGCTGCAGGGTGTGCCTTTTCGGGGGTAGGTCCTTGGCCAATCCATGCACCTGCTCCAACTTTAGAAGCATCGGTGAAGAGGTAGATTTGGTGGTGTGACTTATAGTCAATAGGACGGAGGGTGGTGATATTTTTGGCTAGGTGTTTAATCTGTTGAAACGCCTCTTCATGCAGGGGTCTCCATTCGAAATCTTTTTGGGCAATTAGATCCGAGAGAGGGGCGCTAGCGGTAGCGAGGTGTGGTAGGAACTGAGCATGGTATATGACTACACCAATAAAGGTTTGTAATTCATTTTTCGATTTGGGGGTGTGCCAGTCTTGGATTCCTCGTATTTTTTCAGGGTCTGCATGGATTCCTTGATCATCTATAACATGTCCTAAAAGGGGTAGTTTATCGGCGAAAAATCTGCACTTGGATGGGGAAGCTCTGATGTTATGGTCCTGTAGTCTCTTACAAACCTGGCGGATATCACGGATATGAGCTTCAAAAGTGTCTGAGAAAATTGTGATATCGTCTAGGTATGCCCAAACTGTTTTTCCAATTAGTCCATCAAGGACATATTCGATAACTCGCATAGCTGTAGATGGTGCATTGCAATCTCCTTGCAGCATTACCTTGCATGCAAAGGTTCCGAAGGGTGTCTTGATTGTGTTGAGGGTTTCATCTTTAGGGGTTACTCGAATTTGGAAATACCAGTTGGATAGGTCAATGGTAGATCTGTATTTCGCTCTGGCAACAGTTCTGAGAATCATAGATTGATTTGGAATAGTGCTATCGTTCTTGATAGTGATATCGTTCCTGGGGATCAGGTCTGCTAGGAGTCTGATTTCGCCATTGGGTTTGAGCTTTGGGAACATGTTGACTGGGTTGTTGGCTTCGCATGGGTAGATTATTTTTTTATTCTTCCAGTCCTCGATAATTTCTCTGTATGCTGGTAGGATTTTGTCAGGGACAGTGAACATTTTCGGGCTAGGTGCCGAAGTGGAATCAATTAGATTGATGTGGTGGTTAATATCTCGAAGGGGCGGTAGTTCAGTGATCTTCTTGGATGGGAACACTTCAGGAAATTCGGAAATGAAGTCAGGGGTATCGGTATTTGCCATAGCAGAGAATCTGGCATTGTTCGCTTTCTTGCAGGTGAGGGTGACTCCCTTGTCAGGGAAGGTGATAATAGCATTTCCGCAATCGATTACTGCATTATGGGCCGTCAGGTATGGCATTCCTAAAAAGATGTCATAGTTGTCTAGTGAGCAGACTAAGGCATCGGTGATGTCGCCCTTTTCGTTTTCTACTTGGATCAAGGGTTGGGCCTTGTAATTGATGGTTGAGCGAGATCCTTTAACTGCCATTTTCAAACTGATAGGGGTATCGAGGTCTTTGGTAGGGATTTGGAAGGTGGAGACGAATTTTCCAGAGATTAGGTTATCCCCCATGGTTCCTGTATCGAATAAGGCCTTTGCTTTGTGGCCATTAACTGTAATGTATGCTTCAAGGGCTCTGTTGGCGGTTCCAGATGGGCCTACATGGTTGGAAGTATTTGTGACTGTAAGGGTGTCCTGTTCTTCCTCTTGAGTATGGTAGGACCGGCGGGGTTTTCCTCTTCTCTCTGTTCCTCCTCTTCTTGCATTTCCTCTCTGGTTATATCCTCGATTGTTGTGCTGATTTCCTTTCTTCTCATAGCAATCGTTTGAGTAGTGTCCTAGTTTTCCACAATAGTAGCATCGGTCTTCTCGCTTTCTTCTATCCTTTTCCTGAGGGGATAGCTTCGTGTGCTGGGAGGTGTTGTTTGAGAAGCGTTGGGAAGGTCCTTGGGCGTTGTTTCTGGGTTCTTTAGCCTTGGGTTGGGAGACTGCATTGGATATAGCGTTGCTGTGCTGATTTCTGTTACCATAGAGTCCTGTAGAGTGAGCGATAGAGTCTCTTTTCTCAGCGATTTCAACTAGCTGGTCGAAAGAGGTGTCTGAGGTGATATGGGGTTTGACATCTCGCTTGAGTTTGATGTCCATGGCGTCTAGGAGTCTTTGCTTTGCTGAGTAGTCTGAAATCGTTCCTGGAGGTAGGCTGTCTCTGAGAGTTTCAAGGGAGATGACTGTGTCCGTTATCTGTGCCGTTTTTCCATTAGTAGTCTGCTTGACTGCAAGCCATTGTTCATAGATTGTATCAGTGGATGTAGAAGGTAGGAAGTATCCTTCAAATTTCCTCTTGAGTCCTTCAACAGTTTTCGTTCCTTGGTTGTTGTCATACTGGGTGAATTTCTCGAGGGCCTTATCTCTGCAGTAGGCTCCATAGTACTGCAAGGCTTCATGGTCTGTGTCTTGGATTCCATAGCTGGATATGTAGCGGCGGACTGTATTGAACCATGAATTAATTCTCAATGGGTCTCGGTCTTTTCCTTCTCCTGTATAGAAGAATGGTGCTGGCCATTTGGGGCGGCTACTGCCTTCTGGTTGGAGAGACATAGCGGCGGGTCTGGGGCTTGGTGGTGGTGGAGGACTTGGGGGTGGAGGCGGCTCTTGGTCAGGGCTTGATGGTCTTGTAGATGGCTGGCTAGGTGGCGCTTGTTTTGCTGGGTCAGGATCTTGGTCTGGGTCAGGCTTGGGTGTTCCTTCCTGATGTAGTTGTTCTTGGTCAGGGGTTTCGTCAGGTTCCTGGTCCTCTTGGTCTTCTTGGTTTTCGCTGTCTTCTGGGTTGTGTTCTGGGGCGTCGTCTTCGCTGCTTGATTCTTCTTCTGACGATTCTTGGTCTTGGCTTTGGTGTGGGTCAGGTTCTGGTGCAGGTGGTGGAGCTGTTTTCTTTGCTGGAGCGGCAGGCTTTGGCTTAGCTGAGGATCCTGATGGCGCTGCAGGAGCTTTGGTGAAGCGTCCTTTGGGGTCTCTTGGAAGCGAAATGGTTGCTATTTGGGGTGAGCAGTTCTCACCAGGAGTCTGCTCTAGGCCTTTCAAGGAACAAGGAGGTGTACCGGTACTGCAGGGTCAAGGGAGGCGAAGGGTGATCAGTCCTATGCCGAGATCAAAGGGTGTACTTAAGTCTAGGTCAAAAAATGTAACCTGCTCCTAGGTATCGCGAGATTCCCAGAGGGAGATCCGGCGATACTGAAGGACAGGAGGGGAAGCGTCGAGTGGAATCTCTGTAAGAGATATAAGAAAGATGAGAGACTAATAGAGTGACCGTTCAACTTGTAGTATATTAAAGAAGAGCGTTCCTGTGAGGCTTGAGAGTTCGAATCCTTAGGGGATCTCGAGCTCTTTAAATACAAATAAAGTAAAACCAAATATCCTGTCCAAAGAGCGAATATCAAAATACAAAGCTACATGAGTAGCGAAACATCTAAGTCCTAAACAAGGTCATAGAAGCGACAGGATATAACTAACAAAACAAGTAATGAAATCAAACAAACAAGGGATCGCTACTGATGTACTAATCCAGTAATACATAGTAGGAAAGCATAGGGTATCCTAATTGGGTACAATATCAAAGGGTGCAAATAAGCGAGTAAAGGAAGGTACTACCCAATGGGAAACTATAACAATAAGGAAGGTTCAAGGAAGGAATATGCGTTACTAGGGAATCCTAAATAGACAATATCCAACGTCAGTATAGTGAGTAGCAGAGATAATAGTAGATTCCGTTACAGTCGCGCCATCACGTGGGTTCAGCTGTTTATCACTTGCGTTCGACTTGAAACAGATAATGACCGAAACACTAATGCGCCTGAACTGTCAATTCTTGATTCATCTTGAAATCAACTCAAACAATTCATGATGGTTTCAACCTCTCTTGAATGTCTGCGTGTTGTATATAGAATGTGGGTTGATCCCGGCGGAAGGGAGTTCATACCAAGAATAATCTCACAACGCCCACAATATCCACCAATATCCACAGCATCCACCATCTTCACAACATAAGACTCGTATCTTTCAGAAGACTACCTATAGAGACCAAAATTCGATCGACATGGCGCAAAATATCAACAATGTACAGTACGTCCACATGGCGAATCCGGGAGTGGGCCAGGCGCCTCCGCCGGGGCAGACCTATCAACTTCCGCCGAACTCTCTCGCAGGGCAAATTAGTATGAGTCGCTCGAATCCTGACAGTACATCAATTACGGCTCATAAATCGAACATGGGGTTCACTGCTATTCCAAAGGACCCGGTGTATACAGCATGGCGGGACCTTGCGAAAGATCTGATGATAGCAAGGAACTATGTGCCGGGAGTCAGGCCAGTATTTATCCTGACGCCGACTTCCAGCCAATCGTCGCAGGTATGAGGAGATTGCGCCCTGCATGTGATGAACTCGCCACAGCATCGGCTGCGAATAATCTGGCTCGTATGCAGGAGATCGATGAGGCAGTCGTTCAACTCGTTAAGGACTGTGTGAGGAAGTTGTTTACCACAGTAAAGACTCAGGGAGCTGGTGCCGCCCAGGGTCAGCCGGGAGTCCCCTTTGCGCAGGTGATTGTTCCGGCGAATTTACTATCAACAAACGTCCCAGCTCAGTGGGGTCTTGCAACGGCTGTGCCGAACGTAGCCCCAGTTCTCCAAAACGCTCCCCCAGGCAACGCTCCTCCTAATCCACCCGGGAACAACCAAGCGCCAGTACCACCCCCCGCACCTCAGTAGCCCTATTTCCCCACTGGCAAAACGCTCCCCCGGCCAACGCTCCTCCCGCTCCACCTGCGAACAACCAAGCGCAAGGACCACCCCCGTACCTCACGTAGCCCTATTTCCCCACTGGCAAAACGCTCCCCCGGCCAACGCTCCTCCCGCTCCACCTGCGAACAACCAAGCGCAAGGACCACCCCCCGTACCTCACGTAGCCCTATTTCCCCACTGGCAAAACGCTCCCCCGGCCAACGCTCCTCCTGATCCACCCGGGAACAACCAAGCGCCAGGACCACCCCCCGTACCTCCCCGACCGGTTGCTGACCCTGCCCCTCCAGTTGATGACCCTGCCCTCCAGTTGATGACCCTGCGTTACCAGTTGACGACCCTGCGTTACCAGTTGACGACCCTGCGTTACCAGTTGACGACCCTGCATCACCAGTTAACGACCCTGCTCCGCCACCAATCGCACCGCCCCCCCGGCAAATCGCGCTATGGCCAACATTATGCCAACAGGTTAGTTCTTTTCTAAATTATCTGCGTGTTTCATGCTTTCACTTACTAACGAAGAGAATACAGATTGGAGCGCTCTACTTGGGCGCCCACGTGCCGTGCGTATAGCTTATGTCCTGCCTTCGAGACGTGGCCTGGGGCTGTCAGCGGAACAAAGGGCAAAGGTAAACGTCCCTGCAAACCCACGAGTACTCCATTGGCGTCCCCCCCACATCGCTGGTGTAGAGTTCGCCGAGCTAGATTCCTATGACATCCGTGGACTGTCAGCAATGATTTACAGAACCATAGCTCACCGCCGGATTCGCTACATCGTTGGCGCTACTGGCGAAGGTCGTAGAAGGCTGCGCAGATCTCCCAATCAGCCATTAACCTTCATAGAGTATATCTTTATCGGGCGCGATGAAGACGTACGCACCTGGCTTCTGTCTAATTCAGGTCTCGAAGACCCCCTCGACCTTTTGGTGTATTGCTACCGTGATCGGAATGACGAGAGACCAGACACGGTAGAGCCGAGGAGCCTCCCGTATCTCGATCCACAAGCCGTCCGCCATTGGGCTCGTGACATCCAGGGGGCACGAATAGGCCAGCCGCATTTTCGAGAACTGGAACTAGACGCCGGACATGATGGGGGCAGGGTGATGAGCCTGAGGAAGAAGAAGCGCCCGGGGATGATACGTCTAATATTTCGTCCTCGGAATCTGCGCATGAATCGGAGGACATCACTGGAATATTGCCATCCCCGTGGGGGAACGCGCTGAATCGCCGGCGATCCGTATCCCGTTTGCCGTCAAATCATCGAGTTTGCTGAATCGACAGCTGCCATTGGACTTGCTTCATCGCCCTGCTCAAGTCGGCAAAGAGCGTAAGCGCGGGGCTCATTTCGATACCGAAAATTGCGACGATGAAACGCCCAAGAGACTACGCTTGAGTTCTATCAATGAGTTTTTGAAAGCCAAGGAGGTACGGAAGCGCGACGCTCAGTTCGATGACGAAACTTCGGAGGAGCCTGAGCGAAAGAGGTTGCGAGAGGATTCCGTCGTGAGGGAAGGTTTGAAGTGCGATGCAAGACTTTCATCCAAGCGTCGATTGTTCGCTCGTTCAAACTAGATGAGCAGTGGGTTAGCGGTTTGTTCTGACATTTCATAGGGATGTTTGTTTCCTTTTCTGTTTCGCGATGAGTTCAGCGATGAGTTCAGCATGTAGATTGTTTACTAGATGCACCTAGGCATGTAATAGTAGTGTTGCCGAAAGGATGTTCACCCTAGATAGCGTATGAGCAGTGCAGATGTGACGTGCCGTGGGGGGTGTCGACGATGGTGCGCCAAGACTTCGACGTCGGAAGGGTAGCGACCTCACGCATTGTAGTTTCGCGGCTCTTATTGCGGCTTAAACCCCTATTGAACATACAACGCCGATTGACATCTTACCCCGTAGGGCTACCCCCATATCGCACTCGCGATCCCCTTGACGGCCAAATTTCTATTCAACGTACAGTCACGCCGCGCCGCACTTCCTTATGGTTGTCCACTGGCACGAGGAGTATAAGAAGGCCATCCTGCCCCTGGCTCTCCCCACGCTCAGTTCCACACAAACTGATCGTCTCCCCTCGTCAATCCTTCGTTTGACATCCTTTCTTCGAACACCCACGACGCCACACGCCTGAAGAGCCGGAGCTTGAATTTACACAAACCTCCTACTCATCTTGACGAATAGTTCTTACGAATCATTCTTACGCCACGCATCCAATGGCAACGTTGAAACAAACACAAACACCGGCGCAAAAGACTAAGTAAGGACTATCTCTACATCAATTCAGGAGCGCATTATCTTAACATCTCCGTCGCTCTCAGACGTCATGCCATCCAAACACCCGCAGACGGCGAAGCCACCAGTGCCAAGCGCAGAAAACCCTACCCGCGAATAGCTGCGACTGCCGGTGAGGCGTCGAGAACGTAAGAAATCTTCCATATTATCAAGACCACCCATTCTGTACCGTCAATCTATCAACTAACAGTTACGTGGACAGTCGTTCATTGATGTTGGACAAAAAGCCTGCATTTGAACCGGCGGTGCAGGATTCAAGGTGGGTGAATGCAGACATCCAGTACTACGCATATACCAGAAAGTTCAGTCCTAACTGTAGGTGGGATCAGGGGGGCGCGCTATGGCGAAATTTCGTACGCCAAAGGCTGGTGTGGGTTCCCCAACCGCGACGGGCGCAAGGGTCCATACACGACGTGGCGCGATCAAATCAAGGCCTACATCACGGCGCTCTCATGGAAACCCGGGTCCCTGACTGACGATCAATTGGACTCTGTCATCATTTTCGCAAGCTCCCTTCCCCCAGTCAAAGTCCAGATTGCAGTATAAAAAACAAGCACCGCCAAGAAGACGTTGCAGAAGTCGAACGCCAATTAAGGCACTTAGTCAGGGACATATGTAGAAAGCTTCAGGCGACGATGGATCGTCTCGAGACAGGAGCGCCGAGAAGCTAGATTGGACGCTGACACGGAACATCAGAGTAAGTTCTCATCGCCAGCTACGGTACGTTTCGCTATTCGGCGACTAGTACTAACTATTTTTTCTAGCAGTTCAATGCCATTGGGCTTCTCCATATTGCCCAAGGGCGATAAGGCTCCACATTGTTGTCGGACGGGCGCTCCTAAAGCTAACCACCCTTTCTTGGACCACCGCTGGTATGCCACCGACCCCGGCGAAGGGATCGCGTGGGGCGTCCTGGCATCACCCAGCATAAAAACCCTACTCCAGGTTCTCAAGCGACAACATGTAGAGGAGGCAATCGGTTATCCTCGATATCTCATCGGGGCGACCGGGCACGGAGCCACCTCATTGCGCCAGCAACCCTCAGATCCTCTCCCTATCTCTGAGCTCATATTTTTATATAGAGATGATGACATTCAGGCATGGCCCTCGCCAATCCGGGCAAAGATCCTCTAGATCTTTTGGTGCTGGAGTCACATCAGGATCTGGGCAGGAACCGAGAGGAGACCCCCGCGCCTGCTTCTGGGCGATACCCTTTTTTTAATTGCAAGGTCTGGGATCGCTGGGGGCATATGGATGATAACGTAGAAGAGGAACATCCCAGCGACGACGGCCACAACGACAGCTCCGGCAAAGACGACGAAAGCAATCCCGATGAAAGCTTGGGCGAGGACAGTTACGACGATGAGGAAACGTCGGGAGATACTCGGGCGCCTGCTAGTAATCCCCGCCGTACTAGTAATCGCCGTCGTACTAAAGACATCATTGTTGTTGTAAGTTTTTGTGCCCAATGTGCTTTTGATTCAATATCTTAATACAAACTCTATGGCTAATCAAACACCTAGGACGACGATAAGGATGTTCATGAACTCCCACGTGGGGGGACTCAGAAAGCGACTCTCCTCCCATTCGTAATGCACCTAGAAGACGTACCCAGCATTTCGAACATAGGGACCCAGACACCGGGCCATCTAAGCCGTCGGAGCAAGAACAACTCAGATCTATGAGGGACCCCACTCCTATTCATGATCCACCTGGAAGACGTACGCAGGATTCGGAATATAGGGATCCAGGCACCGGGCCCTCTAGGCCGTCGGAGCAAGAACAACTCAGATCAATGAGGGATTTTGTCCAAGCGAATCTCTGGGCGATGCAGCTATTAAGGAATCCCGAGGCTGTGGCGGCTGAGCCTAGACCACCGACTGTGGTGTCCGAACCTGGACCAGCGACTCTAGCGCCCAAACCAAGAGAGCGTCGTCGTCACGCTCGTGGGCATGATGGCACCATCGATAGCCCTGTTTCCCAACCTCAACAATCTAAGGATCACGATATTCATCGTGGGACGTCCCCTACCCCCACGCCCAAGACCTTTACACTAGCAGCGACTGCCCCGCCTGCTCCTACGACCTCTACTGCTCCTGCCCCTACAAGCGTTCCTCCCGGTATAGCTAGCCCCCTGCACCCCAGCAAACTACGGCAGCCGGAACTACTAGGGATGCTAGTACCCACGCCAATGCGACACACACAGTCGGAAAAAAAAAAGCCAAAGGCCAAGCTGACACATCTAGTCTTAAACGGCACGACCAGCCTGAACCCCCGACGCCTATCCCCCGTGAGGGCTAAGTCGCCGCGGACGTCGCTGAATATAAATATCTTCAAGTTTTTTCCACCGCCCAAATTCCCCTTTTTTTTTGATACCTCTTTTCTAGTCGTCTGGCATTCTTTAGATTTTCGTGGGTTGTTGTCGCTTGTATAATAGTAATAGTAATCAAACCCAGAGGCCCCCTTCAAGTTGCTTTGGCACCTGGTATTCGCTACCTTTCGGAATTTTCTCGTACTAGGAATTGGCGCACATCTCGTTCTAGGATGTTATCCAGGCTAGCGTCCACAAGCTGCGTGGGTCTATCGCTAGGCTGTGATCTTAGTGCTTATTTTTACATTAGGTTCAGCTGCGCTAATTGGACGTCGGGAGATGAAGGTACATACCGCCAAGTCTTTTTACATATTTTTACATGGGTTCAGCTGCGCTAATTGGGCGTCGAGAGATGAGAGTACATGCCGCCAAGTCTTTTTAGGCGTGGCGAATGAGATGAGCGATAACTCGGTTTCGACTAATTCTTCTTTCACGACTTTGTGCTGAGCCCTCCGGGAGTTGAGATTGTCTGCGTCCGAGCGCAAGTTTGACGATCCTCAAAACCCGTTCCCCAGCAAATTCATTCACTTGCATACCGAGTGATATTCTGTGCACGTCTATATCCGGTATCGCGTGAACAGACCGACTGCGTCAGCTTATTTGCGAGCCACTTGCATACAGGTTCTAAGGCGCCCCCCCAGCGCTCCGATTCGACATCCGGAAATGAGGGTAGATAATCCTAATCTTCTTTCGGCGTAGCGAGTGTCTTGCGAGCAACCCCTCGTCGCTAACCGACACCCCTTGCAGCTAGATTTCGCCCAGCCAGCATGTTGGCTACTCTTTCATTTCACATAATTTTTCTGACGCCCGAGTACCGAATTGTCAGTGTCTAGTCCTATAGATCAGTATGTCTCCTCCAAAGCACAAGAACGATTCTGAAAACGCAGTTTCGTAGGCGAATTTTTACTCGGATGTGCACTCCTTCACTCCATCTAACTCTCTTCGCGAGAATGTGCTGACTCCAGGACTTGAGATTGTCTGGGTCACTGGCAACAGGATTGAGCCCGTTGCCCGGCCAATTCTTTCAGTTGCATACCGAGTGATAGACTGTGCATGGCTATATCCGGTCTGGCGTGAACTGACAGTGTTTTACTTATTCGCTAGGTGAACTCCTTACATACGGTTTCTAGTGCTTTCAGCGCTGCTGATTTGGTGTTCAGAGATGGGAGTAGATACTCCTAGTGCTCTTTTGGCGTGACGATGTCTCGCGGGCAGCCCACATCGCTAAACGACACCCCTTGCAGCTAGATTTTGCCTAGCCCCGACACTAGCGACCCTTCATTTCGTCTAATATTTTCCACGACGGACCAGTGAGTCCTATGAGATTCAAGAAAGCCTAGATCACGAACGCAGTATTGAACACTCCCAAACCCCCTTTGCGTAGGCGTCGTTTGCTCTTGCATACCGAGTGATAGTCTGTGAGGCTACCAACCCCCTAAATCTTAGTGTACGGGTATAAGACCTAACGAGTCCTATTCAACACAAGAATCTACATAGACTCCTAGCCTTCACAACGGGGGACATATATTTCAATTGTCATACGTCCTGATTCCTATCTTACCCAACACTCGCTAACGGTCCAGTATCCGACCATGCATTCGAATTCACGGAGTCAGCCAACTGCCCGAGTGGGCAATCTGAACGGGCGTAGGCGCGAAGTTGTACCCGACACCATGGGATCCAGTCAGCCAACTGCCCGAGTAGGTAATCTGAACGGGCGTAGGCGCGAACTTGTACCCGACAGCATAGGATCCAGTCAGCCAACTCCCCGAGTAGGCAATCTGAGCAGACGTAGGCACGGCGCCGTACCCGACACCATGGTATCCAGTCAGCCAACTACCCGAGCAGGCAATCAGAACAGACGTGGACGCGACGTCGTACCGGAGGAGTCTGGATCGGGAACACAGCAGAATGAACCAGGCAGCTTCCATAGTACGCCACCGAACGACCAGTTATCAAGTCAGAATTCTTCCCCACCCCCAATTGCCGGACGTCTTGAAGGAAGACCGCCAAAGCGCCCACGCAGGAGCACAATTCAGACCACCGCGTATACCGAACCTGAGATAGAGCCTGATGGACAAGGACATCTGGAACCTGTTCATCTTAGCGACGATAGTGGCGATGAGGAGTACCATGATTCAGACGACGGGGAAGAAACGGAACAAGACACCGAACCTGATGTAGAAGTCCTCGATGGCGCAGATGGCACTCTATCCGGACGACTTCGGGGGTCTCAAATGGCTGAGAGGCAGGGAAACAATGACCTAAGGACTGTGCGACTTTCGACCACCTCCGGATCGCAGGACGCAACTCTTGTCCGGCGGACCCCCGCAGCTCGTGTAAGGATAATTCCCCGCAGGGCCTACACCCCACCAGCGTTCCCGTTATCAAGTACAGCACGGTATTCGTTTCCACTTGGAATCCCTAGTACTACTACATCTGGTGTTAGAAGCTCGAGCCCACCAACAAGCGAACTAACCACACCACTGCCCGGGGCATCAGGGGCGTAACCAACTCACGGCGAAACACGGTGACCGGGGTAGAAGGAGAAATAGTAGTCGTGGCAAAATATCTGATGCTTCAGTACACCCTCTTTGTTGATCCACTCCCGGACCTGGTTACTTTGACGTCAGCGGTGCACGGTGTTTGGAGTCGCGCGCAGGATGAGATTGCGGACGCCGGAAATATTGAAGCATCTGAGAAAAGTCTTGACCTTGTAAGTGCATTCGGACGTGATAAGATACAGGGTGTTTTACTAACTATCAAAGATACGGCAAAAACACTCAGCTGTGCGGGGGCAATTCGTATATTATATAAAAAATAACATAAAGAAATTATACGAATTGGGAGGTGACCCGACAGGTATCGCGCGTAGGGTCGAATACCTCCTCGAAGAGGACAGGTTCATGTGTCCCTCAGATGGATATGAGGTTGGTATCACGGATTGAGAAACCTGGATTTTGGATCACTACTGACTATGAACTGGGCGTAGGAAATAACCTTCCGGTTCCTTGCGCCCCAGATTGCCGACGCAATATGTGGTAAGTATTTCGAGGGCAAGAGAACAGTGGGGATCTTAAACCCGGGTTTTTTAGAGTGTATCAATGAGACGATCGTTTGCCTCATATGTGCAATACTCTGCCATACCCTGCGGGCGTGGCGAACTGGGACACTCCTTGACCCTCCGGAGTTCAAGTCTGAGGCCGTCAGAGGTAAGAGTTTCCTGATCTCCGGGCCTTTCGTTCCGTTCGTTCAAGACGTAGAGAGCTCACAAATTCGCAAGATCTTTTCTTACGGCAGAGGAACACATGGCGGGGGTTCCCAAGGGCGATGCAAGAGTTGATGCTCTGGAATCTGGGTGAAACGATCATGGATAAGTTTAACCAAGAAAATCCAGTTCTGAAGGAGAGGCGCAAAGGCTTTGCCGACAATCATGAGGCAGTTCACGCGGAACTGGAGCGTCAGCTATCCAGCCGGATTCCGAGACGACCCGCTGCGCGGGAACCGACACCAATCAACACTGGCGCGAGGGGCCTTGTAGGACGCCTGGAGAGTCAACTGGAGCGTGAGCTATCCAGCCAGGAGCCCAGACGAGCAGCTGCGCGAGAACCAACCCCAATCAACACCGACGGCAGGGTCCTAGAAGGACACCAGGAGAGTCAAGATGCGTCGCAGGAGAGCGCCAAGTCCTTCGACTTTGGCCAGTCGGCATTTGCTCGGGCGCTTCGAGGCTTGGATGCTGAGTCGGTGACTTTTGATGACTCACTAGACTTGACGCTGGAGCAGGAGCAGGAGAGTGCTGCCAACCCAGATCTAGCCAGTCGCCTTTCCCTGAACCTGGATGACTTTCAGGAAGATCAGGCAGCTGCGGGGGAGAACATTCGCCAAAACGGCGACGAGGTCATATAGAATAAATAGATTTACTAGGCCGAGCGGTGTGAGCAGGACGTAGTGATGGGCACGATCATGCTCGATACTCGAGCATGATCGTGCCCATCGTGCCCATCGCTACAGGACGTCGAGGCGATCACAATGTAATAGTAGTAGATAAAATAAAATATGGGAACAAAGCTTAATAGAGTACCAGGCGTGCCAGTGGAGTACTAGTACTAGTGACGAAGTCGTGAACCGGCGTGTAAGATGTTGAGCAATCTCGAAGGCGTCTGGAAGATAGATGTATGAATTCTCGACGGTGTCAGGAGACTTTGGCCTAGCCTCAGATGGTATCCTGCAGGCGTCCAAAGAGCACCGAGCAGCATCGGGACGTGATAGCAAAAGTAAGCTGCATCATGATGCGATTGGTCGAGAAGGTGATCGTCAGGAGGTGAGAGGCGAGGAACAGAGGCCGTCAGGATGCGAGAGGCTAGAATCTGAGGCCGTCAGGAAGGGAGAGGGGAAAATCAGAAGGCGTCGGGACGCAGGGGCGGAGCATTGGACGTCTTCAGGAAGGAGAGGATGCAGGGATCGACATCGGGATGGCGTCAGGATGCGGTGTGACGGGATGGCGACGTCCCGACGGAACGTCACATGGACGTTGCGTCTAGAATCGCGGTTGAAGTTTTGAGCGTCCCGAGCGTGAGAAGCACAGGACGCTCAGGATGCATATTAGAATTTTTGCTGATGCACGTGATCCTTTGGTACCTTTGCTTCGGTAAACCTCTGAGCAAGCTCAAAGTCTGTCTTGCTTCTGAATGGTAACTACGTCTCATCTTCATATCTTTCGGGCAGTACAACGTCCGGTAGTGACCTTCCCGCAGTAGGGTGCGTCGTCGGTATCGGTAGTCCACCCAATAGTGTGCTTCTCTCAGTGTCCCAATAATTAACACTTTCTACGTCAGAATCGGCAGAGTTTACGTAGAGATCGAACTCATTTACTTCAATATTCATTTCAGCCGTACTAAATTCTTCCCCAAGTAGATTGGAGGTTAGGTCAGAGTTGGCAGGCTGGGGGATTCGTGCATGCCATTCTTGGTCGCAAATAGGCTGTACAAAGTCAAAATGTGCTGTTTCCATATACTTCCGGTACCATGTACTTGACTTATATTTTCTTATACAGTACAGGCATTGAGACTCTTGTACCATTCTACAAGAAATTAGATTTAATACATAGTACAATAGAGATGTCAAAATCAAACTTACTTTTTGTGACTGATCACACTGTGCTTGAATGCGTGTGGTAAGTGAATAACTAGTTCTTGACCGGAACAGTACTATAGATAGATGTTATTGTACGCAAAAAGGTGCAAATAGGACGAAATTCGTCGTCACACTATCTGTTCAGTAAATTAGGGATAGTTCAAGGAATAGAAAAAATATGAGAACTTGAAAAACTTTCAAGGTTTGTTGTGTGGCCTATTGGTAATTCAAAGGCCGAATGTTCGGGGCGGTCTCACCTTCCCCTGAGCAGGATTGTACTAGTACTCGACCTTGAATGACGTTCTGTGGCTTAAAACCCCCTTTTCACATTAGCTGTCAGACTAAATATCAGCAAATAAACAGCATGCCCCCTGTGCCTCATGTCGTGGAGTTTTATGTTTTGGCATATTGTGAGTCCTATTATCGCGATATTAAAAATCCCGTTAGTTTGACTAAAGAAGATGATATTAATTCTGTTTTCTGCAAAATATGAGCAATTTTTATTAAGAACTCATGGACCTTTTACATACCGAAGTTGAGGAATTTGACTTCATAACATACAACTTTGTAATGTAAAATATCTATAAGATATTGATAAAGATAGCTCATATTTTGCTAAAATTGAAATTTGTATCAGATCATTAGTGGACGTAATCGGAACCATCATAATTAACTGGGGTCACTCACAATTAGACAAAACGTAAAATGCAAGGATATAGCTCACTGTGGAGCACAAAAGACAGCAATTCTATTTTTTGCTGAAGAATCCAGGTAGGGCGTTAGAGGTCCTGCGGGCATGAACATGAACAACGGCTCAGGGCCACGATAGACTCCTACAAATCTCAAGAAGACCTTACTTAACACTTATATCTACGATTACTTATTAAAAAATGATAAGCAACGTGAATTATACCCTAAACCTCAGGTCTGCTTTATTCGCTGTAATGCAGACTTTGAGAGGGTCAAACCTAATGGCAAGCGCTCATCTACCTTACCCTAATATTCCTTATCCGAACCCACATCAAGAAAGCAGGGGTAGTCACAAGCCTGCCTATTACATCTTTGTACCTTAAAGCACTCTTGAAAAGCTTGTTCATGTTTGTTCAACCTATCTTTTCAAGTGTACAAGCTTACCTTTTTACATGTTTGCCTCAAGGCAACTGTACATCGGTACTTTTTATACAGGCACAGACGGACGTTCTACGTTCAAGTTGGGATGTTTAACAGTCTCTTTCAAACTGGTCTGAGTTGTTAGAACTCTTGATACTACGACAAACAGCTTGAATAGTATGCTCTTCCTTATATAAACTCCTAGCTACCCCAGGATGTTCCTTCTCCACTTCTTCATTATCTTCTAATCAATCTACAGCTTCTCATCGTCCTTTTTAGTCCTCCAAAAGTAACTTTTCCTTTCACAACGATATATTATATATAAACGAGAACTGTTTTCCACGATCATACAGTCTCACTCACATTTCACACTAACTATACCGGTAAGTCTCGTCTGCGGTTCCTAAAGTCCCAAATGATCCGTTCTTAGGCCTTTGGTAGATTATACTGATTGATATCCATAGAATACCGGTAACTTAGTGTTAATTGAAGCGAGGCTTTTTGATCGCTTCTACCTGGTAAAAGTAAGTTTTTTGCCACAATTCGTCCCTTGCCTTCCTTCCTCGGCCTCCATGAGATACCAACCCGAGGTCTGGTCTTTCTCACTTCCTTCTGAGGCATGATGAAATGCTGAATAAGTTTTTGAATGAACTTGTGCACGGCTCGTAAGAGCTCTTCTAATGCCTTAATGTTAAACAATAGCTGACCAGTATCCTCTAGATACACTAGCGGCTCCCGGTTTTCGCTTGCTATCCCCCCCTATAGTTAGTCTTCTCTTTGTCTCATTTGCACCTTTCCCAAGATGGAATGATTACTGATCGCTATTTGCTAGAATTCTTTGCGATTTCACATTTCTTCTGTACGCCAAGAACATCCTTGCCTAATTCAGGTTAATCTTCTGTGCATCCCATTTAGTCTTTTTTACAGAGAATCTAATTGGTTTATAGTATGCCTCCGATTCGTGGTCGTGGTCGTGTCACCACTGCCATCTTCCGGAGTGAGCTCAATCTCACTAGTGAGGGACAAACAGTGGAAGGGAGAAGATACCGCACCGTTCGCACATACATTCTCCAGAAGTGCAACGTGAGGAATATCAACTCTTGCACGCAGGCCGGTGACACTTTATGGAACAAAGTTAGGACGGAGACCGTCACACACATTGCTCTCAGAGTGTTCTGAGCAAAATTCAACTCCACCCGGAACAGCCCACATCGGGCCTTCCACATTGCTCTAGATTCTCTAATCATAGACGTTCTGAAGAAGGCACCTGAGTCTCGTAGAAATGCCAGACTTAATTCTGATGCCGAGGAAGAGGGGGGAGATATGGGCGCTGGCGGTGCATCTAGATTCGGATTGAGAGACGAAAGGGCCATTGCTCATCCACAACTGACTGTTCACGAAGAGAAACCGGTATGAATAATATTCATTTCGACTACAGGTGCCTAGCCTGAGTAGGCTTGCCAGCTCCTATCCATAAACCATGGATATAACGCTATGCCAAATAAGAGTTGGCTGGCAGTTCTCAGACACTACACTTTACAGAAGCTCGGCGAAGCTGCGTGTCTGTACGTAGTGGATGGCGAGCAGTTCCAGCAGTTCATTGGAATTCTCCACGACATTCAAGGCCTCAACGTCACTCCTGATAGCACTGACCAGATCAAGTTGATCGATGACAATCAGGTCAATGCCTGGTGTAACGGCACCACGGGGTGGTGCCATATTCTGTGAGAGTAACAATACTAGCTCTATAGCAAAGTGCGCTATCTAGTGAGACTAAGTACCGGAGGCTTAGACGAGGTTGTTGTAACAAACTTCTTACTATATCGCAACTACTAAGTAGTTCCTAATAGTAGGCATTTGGTAAACCGACTTTTAATACTAAAGATTCTTGAAGCGAACTGAAGAAGTAACTGTTCAACCAAGTATATTGAAAACTCTGTCTGTCGAAGTCTGCCTTCTCTAAGTCCGGAGAATAGCAGGTCTTTAAATACATTGGTTAGGCTACCTGAGCCTTTGTAATCAAATAACCGTAAGGCTCCGAAATGGTAGCCTTGAAACATTACATAAAACAACTCAGGTATCACATCGATATCCTGATACAAAATATAAAATATATAGAGTATCAAGCGATACTCGAAACCAAACATAAAACATATAAAGTATCAATGATACTCGAAACCAAACATAAAACATATATAGTATTAAATGATACTCGAAACTAAACATAAAGCATATAGAGTATCAAACGATACTTGATACTAAACATAAAACATATAGAGTATCAAACGATACTCGAAACCAACTAGTAACCCGTACCAGTTACACCCTCAAAACAAAATAAAATCCTTATTTCCAAATATACAATGAAGAAAACATTATTCATCGCTATCATAATCAGTATCCAAGTGGGGTTCCCAGAAACCTTTATCAACCGGAGGCTCAACTGAATACCTCTCATGACCATCCCAAACAGGAGAAAAACAAACCGTAATATATCCCGAAAAAAATAAAGGAAATTCCTCTCCTGGTATGTTATCAGTCCATCATACCTGTACCATCTCTTGTGAGTTCTCAAGTCCTTCCAGTGGCTCCCAACTGTTCTCACTCGTTGGGTATCCCTTCCACTTAACCAAGAATTATGCTTTGCCGTGCCTTTCTCTGTGGTCGAGAATCGCTTCAACTTCCCATTCTTGCTCTTCGTTGATCAAAATGGACGCTGGCTTCGCATGGGCTCTGCCCGGAAATCGTTCGTTGTCGTTGGGGTGGTAAGGTTTGGTGACTGAACAGTGGAACACTCCCTTCTGTCGGCGATACATTCTAGAGTCCATACTGACTCTATAGTTCTGGGTATGCTCATCGTATTCTAATACTGTGAAAGGTCCTTGCCATCTTGATTGTAGCTTCCTGGCCCTGCCAGATTCTGTCGCAAACTGATCACCATATACCATAATCATCCCTCTGACCATAACCGGTTTTTCGGTGTTCCTTCTCTTGCTCGCAGTCTTAGTGCTTCTAACCCTGACCAGTTTCAGCGCTTGGTATGCCGCGTTTCTGACTTCTTGGTGTCTGTTGTAATAATCATCGGAGGCAGGGACGGCCGAGGGGTAGGTTCGGCAGGTGTCCAAGAGTGGGTAGTCTCGTCCATACACCGCTTTGTATGGGGACATGTTGAGAGTATCAGAGTGACCAGCATTAGCATACGCTGTCAACTCGGGAAGGACAGTTAGCCAGTTGGTTTGGCGAGAGTTAGTGACGTTCCTCAATGCCGTCTTGAGGTCCCTAATCTTCTGCTCGGCTTGTCCATTGGTCTGGTGGTGGCCTGGCGCAGCCATAATATGTTCGATTCCCATAGTTTTGAGGTGCTGTTTCCAGAACCGGGAGGTAAAACAGGAGTCAGCATCGCTGACAATCGAGGTGGGTACTCCATGTGGCGTAAAAATATGATGCCGGAGTAGCTCCATTGTTTGTGCTGCAGTAGCACTAGTCGAAGTTGGGATCTGCCAGCAGAATCCCACCGCTCTATCCACCACCACCAGGACCGTATTGTATGTCTTCAATATAGTGAATAGACCCATAAAATCAATAGCATAACTAGAAAATATCTCAGAAGGGAAAGGAAGGGTTTGTGCATCACCGATAGGTAGAGTGTTGCGTTCTTTGTTGGCCTGGCACAATTCGCACTGCCGAACATAATCCCTAAAATCCTTCCTCATCTCTGGCCAGTAGACATACTCAGTAGCATACCGGAGATTTCGATCTGCACTATGGTGTCCTTTGCTGTGGATTTCTCCCGTCATCAATTCCCTTAACGTTTCCCCGTTGACTCTATGCCCCCTAGGTATGTAGAGGCACTGTTCTCCTCCTCGGGTGGTGGCATAGAGTAGTCCATTGGATATACGGTAATGTTCCATCATTCCTCCTTTATGGGTGAGGCTGGAGTCCTGGGCCAATTTCCAAATCGGATTGTCTCTATAGCCCTTTATCATCTGTTCTATTCATATTAATTCCATATCGTTCACCGCTTGAGTGATATCTCTTTCATCCGTAACCCTTTCTAGTCTTGTTACCTCATCATTATCTTCCTCCTCTTTCTCATATACGTTGTATAGGTGGCGGTTATGATGGGGAAGTCGCGGCAGTTCGACGACGGGTACGATGTTTAGGTGGGAAAGTGTTCCCCTATATAGTGGTCTTGTTGATGGAGATCGTCTGGCCTGATGCACTGGGCAGTTAGGGCTTTTGAAGGGGATGCCTCTAGTTTCGCAACCGAGGACTTCATCTAGTCTTCTCTTGATTCCAGAGAGGTCCAAGCGTAGTCTGAGATGTTGTATACTATCTTGATCGGGTTCTGTATCCATCTTACTTCCTTCATCGGAAGTGTGAGATGGTATAGCTGGGGGGCTACTCTTAGGTGATCCGCTGTAGGTTTTCATAGGTGGCTTCATATCTTCATGATCTGGGCACTTAGCAATTTCGCAAAAACTCCAATGCAGGGCTGAGTGTTATAGTTCTTCCTCGCTTCTTCCGCTAGTGATACTTCTATAATCTCCCCAATTGTTGATCGGTTCGTTTTCCCTATAGTCCATGAATTCGCATTCGCTACCACATTCTGAGTGATCATGGATGTAGGAAACTGGTAGGCTTTCAAATTGAGACATATTGGCTGTCAAATATTCGCTGTGGAGGGTAACGGGTATGTTATCAGAGAGAGGAAGTCTGTCGTTATCAGGATCTTCTTGTGTGGGGTCTTTTGCGGTATGAGGATAGTCCTTGTCGTCCACATAGAGTCGGGATAAAGCATCAGCTAAATAGTTCCACAGCCCGGCCTGTATACTATTTCAGTGTCGAACTCTCCAATAAATCCCCTCCACCTAAGTTGCTTCTTAGTGGGTGTCTTGCTTATTTTGAGGTATATTAGGGGTTGATGGTCTGTGACAATCGTAAACTTGCTTCCTGCAAGAAGGTAATGGAAAGCCGTCAGTGCATCCACAATCGCTATGGCCTCTTTGTCTGTAGTACCATAGTTCATCTGGGCGTTAGAGAACTTTCTGCGATGTAGTGCTGCCGGTCTTGCAGTATCAGCTGATTCTCCTTGTCCTACCCAAGCTCCCACGCCACTATCGGATGCATCAGTGATTAGCCATATTAGTGTAGTTGACTTGTAATTCAATGGTTTCATAACCTCGTATTGTGAAACAGCCTGCTTAACATTATTCATAGCTTGGTCATGGGTGGGGTGTCTACACAAATTCCTCACTACCGGTAAGGGCGGTTAGTGGTGCCGTAATGGTGGCAATATGAGGAATAAATTGACTGATATAGTTAACGGTTCCGAGGAACTCCTGGAGTTGTTTCTTCCTTCTAGGGGTGGTCCATTCTTCGATTTTCGCTATCTTCTCAGGAGCTGGTTTTAGTCCTTCTTCGTCAATGATGTGGCCCAACACATCCATACTGGTCGCAAAGAACTCCGATTTCTTCCTGCTAGCGTAAAACTGAGCTTCCTTGAGCTTGTCGCGTACCATTGCGATGTGTTTCAGGTGGCCATCCTCTGTATCAGAGAATATGAGAATATCGTCAATATACACCCATACGAATTGTCCAATATAGTCGGCAAATAGGTCTGAGATTATGCGCATGAATGTTCCTGGGGCATTCATGTCTCCTTGAAGCATAACCTTGCTGACGAAACATCCAAAAGGTGATTTGAAACCGTTTTTATCCATATCCTCTGGTGCTACTCTGGTCTGAAAGTATGCATCACTGAGGTCGATCTTACTCCTATATCTGGCTCTTGCTAGCGAGTTTAGGATGATCTTTTAGTTTGGAATTGTTTCATAATCCTTGATGGTGATTTCATTTCTTGCTGTAAGATCGACAAGTGGCCTCATTCTTACTTTGTCTTTCTTTTCTTGAGCGAATATCGGTGCTGCCACATGGACCGCTTTTCGTTCAATGATCTGTTGATCTTCTTTCTCCCTTATCCATTCTTTCAGGTCTGTCATCCATCGTTCTGGAATGGAGTAGGTGTGTTGGTATCGCTGTTCTTCCCCGGGTTTCAGGTGAATATGGTGGTTAATCTTCCTTAGTGGTGGTAGTCCTTCCGGGATTTTCTCTGGGAACACCTCAGGGTGTTCAGCCATGATATCTTCAGTGCTGATTACAGCTGCGCGGATATTTCCGCTCGTGGGTGTATAGTTGATCTTAACTCTTTGCCTGGGGAATGTAATTGCTAGTTCACCGCACTCAATAGTGGCCTGATGTTGTTGGAGGAACGGCATGCCTATCAGGGCATCGTATTTTGCTAGGTTTCCAACAATCATTTTCTTGTCCTTTATTTGTAACTTTCCTGCTGTGATGTTCACAACACATTCTTTTTGACTTTCGGATCGTAAACCTTTCATAGCCATGTGGATCTTAGTTGGTTTTTCCATGTTCCTGCATGGAATTCCGTGGGTAGTGACAAATGTAGCACTGATGAGGTTTGCTCCAATTGTCCCTGTATCGAATAGCACTCTTGCTTCTTTTCCATTGATGAACATGAACCCTTCTAGTGCATGATGTGCTTTGATTGCCGCTGGACGGGTGGCTTTGGTTGACGCGTAGCTGTCTATTTCCATCGAGTTGATATAGACTTCATCGAATTGGTCTTACCGTTCCACCATATTGGAGGATGCTTCCTTTTTGACCTTTGCTTTACTTTTGCCTTTGTCCTTATCCTTTGTACTTGGACAGTCTCTTGCCATATGTCCTTCGCCACGGCAAGTAAAACAGGCTCCCTTCTTCATTGTTCCTTGTTGTTTGGGTTTATTGAATGATTTCTTAGGCTGTTGTTTCTTGCTGATTTTCAGCAGTTTCTCACTCTGGCTTTTTCGGTAGGCTCCTGTGCTATGGTTTATAGCATCAAGTCTTTCAGCCAGGCTGATCACTTCATTGATTTCTTCATCACCCTCGTATTGCGTTTCCACATCCTGTCGAAGCTTAGGATGCATGCTCTTGAAGAATTATTGGATGAATGCATAATCACTGACCGTATCTTCAGGTAATTGTGATCTGTACATGAGTAGATCTGTCGAGTTGATTGAGATCTTCTGGGTCTGTCCATCTTTGATTTGTCGGATATCGTGGAACTTCCTGTAGGTATCGTCCTTCTGTTTGGATGATTGGAATCGTTCCTTTAGGTAGAGTACTAACTAGTTTCTAGTAATGTTTTCTCCAAATAGCTCTGCTGCTTGGAAAGCTGCTTCTTGGGCTCATCCTTCAGTGTAGAGTATCCAATAGTTTCCGGATCCATCTGACGCTTGGGGTACTTTATATATTCGCATATAGAGTTGAACAGACTTGTACCATCGGTCAAACGCTTTTGGTTGGAGGTCTTCGCCATCTCCGGCAAACCTCTTTGGTGTCGGGACTTTGATACCAAGTCTAGTGGGAACTGCCAGTTCACCTGCCGGTTCAGGTAAAGGGTTACTGGGCCCTCCTCGTTGCGACATACTGTCCGAGTCGCTACTGCTCTCTGAGCTGCTTGGATCGTCTGCCGGTACCTCTGCTGGGGTTCTGCTTAATGATCCTGTTGCGACTGTTGTTGCTGGAGCTCTGCTTGACGGTTCTTTTAGCGGAGATACTGGAAACCCACCAGGGGTTACTCTCGCTTCCTTCGCATGATCTTCTGCTGACTCCGATAGGGTGCATTGGGCACTATCCCTAGCAAGTTGTCTACCAGGCTCGTCTATAAAGAACTGTTTTTTCGAAGGTGCTTTGATGAATCGTCCTTTCTCATCTCTGGCCCGTGGTTGTTGTCCTTTCTTGGAGGGCACAGTGCTCCCGCTAGACTCCTGGTGTTCTTCAATCTTGATAACTTGTCGAAGTTAAAAAAATGTAACGGCCCCACAGGGTGGTGCCGTATTCTATGAGAGTAACGATACTAGCTCTATAGCAAAGTGGGCTATCTAGTGAGACTAAGTACCGGAGGCTTAGACGAGGTTGTTGTAACAAACTTCTTACTATATCGCAACTACTAAGTAGTTCCTAATAGTAGGCGTTTGGTAAACCGACTTGAAATACTAAAGATTCTTGAAGCGAACTGAAGAAGTAACTGTTCAACCAAGTGTATTGAAAATTCTGTCTGTCGAAGTCTGCCTTCTCTAAGTCCGGAGAATAGCAGGTCTTTAAATACATTGGTTAGGCTACCTGAGCCTTTGTAATCAAATAACCGTCAGGCTCCGAAATGGTAGCCTTGAAACATCACATAAAACAACTCAGGTATCACATCGATATCCTGATACAAAACATAAAACATATAGAGTATCAAACGATATTCGAAACCAAACATAAAATCTATAAATTATCAATGATACTTGAAACCAAACATAAAACATATAGAGTATCTAACGATACTCGAAACCAAACATAAAGCATATAGAGTATCAAACGATACTTGAAACCAAAAATAAAACATATAGAGTATCAAACGATACTCGAAACCAACTAGTAACCGGTACCAGTTACACCTAGCTTGGTCTCTCCAAGTGCTCCACCATTACTGTCGCCTGCTTCCTCCACCGAGCAGCTGTTGCCCCTCCTGATGGTGGGGACCCTGTTCGTCCCAATACACCTCTTATTGGGCACAGCTGGAACTATCTCTTCCCTGGCCAGTTGGACGTCGCCGAGTTCTACACTGAGCCAGAATCTGACTCTGATAAGGAGGACGATGTGGAGTACCATGCAAGGAGCAGAAGGGCCTTTTCTAGGTCCCACTATGGCTAGCAGAGGAGAATTCTGAGCAATGATCGTAGGGTTGTTAGGTTCCAGACCCACTCCTGGGAACTGGTTTCGCATGCTCGAGTAAAGCAGGGGCTGGCGTATATGAGCTGATATGCAGGACAAGATATCCCAATAGTGGCTCTTCCCCCGGGGATCCTACCTCCCGGGTGTGAGGTGTCAGTACATCGCGTTATTGAGGAAGGCGTTGATGATAACGGTCAGGGTAATGGGAGCGATAGGGGTGATGGGAGTGATGGGGGCAATGGGAGCAATGGGGGCAATGGGGGCAATGGGGGCAATGGGGGCAATGGGGGCAATGGGGGCAATGAGGGCAACGGGGGTAATGGGGGCAATAGGGGCAAAGCCTAGGGTTTATTTGCGACGGGCAGCGTCTTCTTTGGACTTTTGGGTGGTTTTTTCTTTTGTTTCACTGGCTTTGTTAGGTTTTGCTTTCATTTATATCCATGGGTTCAGTGTCGGGTGGGGTTGGGTCTTGTTTGTCCCAGGTAGTGTCTTCTTGAGTCTTTCGGATGGGCTCTCTTTCATTTCACGAGTTTTTTCTTACTTTGTTTTGCTCTCGTTTCTATCCATTTGTTGGGTTTTCTGGAACTTATTTTGTACCGGGCTGCGTCTTCTTTGAGTATTTGTGAAATTCTTCTTTGGTTTTACGGGCTTTGCTTCTTTACTTCGGCATTGCTTCAATCTATTAATCCTTGTCTTAATCCTATTTGCGCTGTCATCCGGCTTTCCTATATTTTACCCGGTAGTCATAGATTTTAATGTTTTTAGTACTCTTTTTATGTTTAGAATTAGTGGAGTGCAATAGGAAGCTTCTCTAGAACGCTAAACGTCCCTTTTATCCTTTATCCTATCCTAGTATGTATAATCCAATCTTTTGAAATAATAAGTTATGTTCATCCAAGTCCCGCATATGAAATCATGTTCCGGCAATCCCGAATAAACAGACTCTCTTCGGCTCAGAGCCATCAGTGCATGTAGCTTTTGAGACATTCGGAGGCCAAATTGCTGTACGATAGTCCGAGCCCATGCCAATAATTCTCACCGATCTTGGGTCATAGCTAGGAGTCCATGTAGTAACTATAAGATAAATCCTGTTCATCCGCAATATGACGCTGTTCATCCACAATACGACGCCATAAGTTCGATTCCTGTCGGAGCTCTTATCTCTACATCTAATTCCTTTTTCTCCTCTAGTTCTTTCATATATACGCGCAATCATGAATGAAAATACGAGCAGAGGTCAGTCACGCCTTCTGGAGGCCAATGTGAGCTCTCCCAAGACTTAAATATCCTATTCTTGACCAGAGTAGTTGGACTACTAGCCCTCCGAGCCCAAGCATGATCGTCGAGACCTCCAGTAGCCTTCGCGGATATTTCAATGCCAGCACCGGAAACACAACGACGAGTTCATTTTGAGGAAGAGCAACCTACAGATGTTGACGATAATAACATTCCTCCTAGACGTCGCCAATGCGACGAACGATGTTCTACTGAACCACTCCCACAGCCACTTCCACGGAAAGTCAGGAGCCGGTTAAGATATGTAAGTAAATCTAATAATTTTTTCAATTGACATGCTTATACAAAAGAGTACGGAGGATACCCCAACCCTGGTTCTAAATGGCCCTTCACCGGGTTCTAAATAGCCCTTCGCAGGGGCTTGCATCACCAGAGCAGGTAGCACAATTACATTCCGGCCATCTCAGAGACGATTCATCACAATTCACACCCTATATTCCTTATATGCCGGAAGAGGAAGAAATTATGCCGTCCCATTCACGACGTAGTATAGCTGATCCAGACTTTCCAGAGTCTAATATCGGGACCCCTATCACACTATTGGCAAAAAGCAATGCATTACAGGGTGAGGTGAGAATAATCTTTGAGAAAGCTGCAAATATGGTCCGGTATCATACATGGTTTGTTAATCCCTTTGTAAAGCCTGCCGAAAACGATACTCTTCTGGGAGGTTATTGGGTAAAGGCAGCTAGAAAGTTAGGTTGGGGAAATAGAATAATGGAAAGGTGGGCAATGACTTTTGTAAGTCCTTTAATTGATGAAGAACGTCCTATTGGAGACTGATCACGGCTAATTAGATACATTTAGTTGAACTCGAGGCAGTCTAGTCCCAAGTCATATCTAGTTTCAGAGAGCAAGAACATAATTGAGGACCTGTATGACTTCTCGCAAAAACCATGGGCCGAAATAAAGGCGTGAGTTGCCTATTTGCTCGAAAATAATTGGTTTACATGCCATCCTAGTAAACAACAAGTAAGTTAACTCAGATCGTCCCCGGTGAGACGAGATAAGGCTTACCCAGACAGCACCGTGGTTGGCGCTGTTCTGCGCCAGAGATAGCAAAACTCTTGTTTCATAAGTGGTACCGGGGTTCGAGAATGCAAGGGAGAACCGATAAATCATTTCTTAATCATACTAACGACATCGTGATATGCCTTACCAGGGCATGTCTGTTTCATTCTCTGAAGGCTTGGAGGTCCGGATTATTTGTTCAACCTCCAGATTTTTCCGCTCTGAAAGCACAAAGTTAGTATTGACTCGTTTAAAGGTTCAAATCCGCCGTTGTAAAGCCTATCATACTCACTAGAAAATTTAGATGTCTATCTTTGACAGTGTGCTACCTGGCAAAGACTGCTGCCAGGAGTGCGAGATAAACTCGTTGAAGATACAAAAAAACGTTTTAAGAAAATGCTGCAGGAGGGTGGATTGATACCGGATCAGGAGTCTCGTGCCCCTCTGGAGGACAGAGAAGCCGCAGGATATTTGGATTTGCAGATTTCAGGCGAGGAGGAAAACGAGTTGGAGGACGATCATTCAGATCCCGAAGCGGGGGAGGCAGTTGAGGCACCCGAAGAGGAGTTGAATGGGGACGCGTAAAGTCCTATTTGGGACTAATGTAGATTTAAATAAAATAAACAAATAAATGAGGTTATTATTATTATTATTATTATTATTTTGAATATGCCACTTGGAGTTAGACTTCAACCCAGTTTGTGAAAAAAGACATTAGGGGAAAGTCGCTTGGGGCAGAGGGAAAGTCCCAAAGAGCCATGAATAAGGCAGGAAGGTGAGAACAGTGAAGGAATAAGCCAGCACAAGGCCAGGCATCATTAAATAATGCATGGTCCTCGTCGCGAAAGCTACAAATAGCGTCAGCTTAGATATTGTATACACAGAGAAATTATTGGGGCTGGATTAGGTCATGGGGCAATAGCAAGGAGGAAGGTGAGAAATAAGCAAGAATTCGGAAAGCAGAAGAACTACGGGGAACGTTGCATTGCAGTCGTTCGGAGTCGCGAAGAGTTTGTCAATAGGAAATTCAGAACAGGATGTTTGGATCAACAAGGGAACAATGCGTGGTGCGAGAGGTACTGCTGGATAAACTATAGGGGAAAGGTCAAAGCTGGAATGGACCGGACAATGGCGTGTTTGGGCTGTCGGGAAGCATGATTGAGTCGTGGGGCAGAAATCTATAACGGAACAATTCCTGGCGTGAGAGGAAATGCTGGATAAACTAAAGTAGAAGAGTCAAGCGTGAATAGACCGTGCAACAGCTCAAAGAGCATGAAGTGCATCCAGAAAATGTTCTATGACAACGAAATTACCGACGCCAAAGAACATGCCCTGTAACCCTGGATTTATTCCGGAGTTATGGGGTAT
>NESQ01000555.1:0-43052 GCA_003070745.1 Tuber borchii | reverse complement strand
TCAAACTATGATGAACGAAATCCTCCGCGAATTTCTCGACCAGGGAGTTGTCGTTTATATAGACGATATCCTAATTTATTCGAAATCGCTAACGGAACATATCTCTCTTGTTCGAAAAGTCTTACAACGGTTGCGGGAATACCAGATGGCAGTATCATTGGAGAAAAGTACATTTCATGTTAAAAAAGTTTATTTTCTTGGATATGTTGTAACGACGGAAGGAGTTACGATGAATGAGAAGAAGGTAGAAACAATTAAGGCTTGGAAACCTCCGACATCGGTGAAAGAGGTCCAGATCTTTATCGGTTTCGCAAATTTCTATTGACGATTTATCAAAAACTTCTCGAAGATTTGCACCCCGATTACCAACCTACTGAAAGGAGAAAATGGAAGTTTTGTTTGGGGAAAAGACCAGCACGAGGCCTTCGAATACCTGAAGCGATGCTTCATCACGGCCCCGATCCTATGTCACTTTCACCCAGAACGCGATACGGTAGTTGAGACTGATGCAAGCGATTACGCCCTCGGCTGCATCCTCTCACAGTTTCAAGGGAAACGATTACATCCGGTCGCATTCCACTCCCGAAAACTCAGCTCAGCAGAAATGAAATATGACATCCACGACAAGGAATTGCTGGCCGTTCTCGTTGCATTTATGGAATGGAAACATTACCTCCAAGGAACGGAAAAGCTAATTACAGTCTATACCGATCATCAAAATCTTCAATACTTTCTGACCACAAAAGCTTGGACGGCACGCCAAATTCGTTGGGCACAGAAATTATGTGACTTCAACTTCGTTATCGTCTATCGACCAGGCTCGAAAGGAGGAAAACCTGATGCTTTGAGCAGGCGGCCGGAGTACCGCCCTGAAGAGGGAGCTACGCATCGCGAACAACAAATTCTACAACCTAAACACTTCGGAAAATTTCAAATTGCGATTGTTTGGGGGGAAACCTCTTCACCGTTATATCAGGAAATCCCTCAGTCAGAGACAGAAAACCAGATACGAGTTCAAAGACTTTCAGAACATGCAAGAATCCCAACTCGAGGTTCCAAACTTGCAGCAGGACATGACCTCTATAGTATCGAAACCTTAACGATCCCAGCTAAAAATCGGCATCTTGTTAAAACTGGATGAGCTATTGCAGTTCCAAGTGGTACTTACGGTCGTATAGCACCAAGAAGTGGCTTGGCAACCAAAGCTATAACGGTAGATGCTGGAGTTATCGATGCAGACTATAGAGGTGAAATCAAAGTCCTTCTCGTAAATCATGGCTCTTCAGATTTTGAAGTTCAGAAAGGAGATCGCATTGCACAACTCGTAGTGGAAAGAATAGATGACTAAGATTGGATGGAAGTGGATGAGATGGATGAGACAGAAAGAGCTGGACAAGGATTTGGCAGCTCAGGACGAGGATTGGAGTTGAAAGAAACTCAACCAACGATATGCTTTCTCCATTCGAGTGGCACACACGAATTCTATGATACCTCCGATATCAACCACCACCCGATACTTCGAAAAGGACAAATTCTATTGTCTAATGCTATTATCGCAAAGGCAAACCTTAAGAAGTTCGAAACTGACTTTTTGGAAAAAATTCGACAGGTGGCAAAAGAGGATCAAGATTGGCTGCGGAGAAAAGATGAATTGGAGACTATAATAAGAGAAGGAAAGGAGTTGCCGAAACAATGGACTCTATCCGATGGTCTACTTTACTACAAGAACCGACTATATATTCCAGCAAACGAAGACCTGCAAACACTTATCGCCAAAGGATGTCACGACTCGCAAGTAGCAGGACACTTTGGACAAGATAAGACACGCGAAATTATTACGCGAGACTTCTACCGGAAAGGGCTCACCGACTGGATTAATGACTACGTACGATCCTGCACCACTTGCCAACAAGCCAAGTCTCCAAGACATGCACGATTTGGTTTACTTCAACCCTTACAAGTACCCTTTGCAGCTTGGGCTTCGACTTCGGTAGATTTTATTACTCAACTACCAAATTCGGCAGGATATACACAAATCATGGTCGTAGTAGACCGGTTCACGAAAATGGCACATTTTATTGGATTAGAAGAAAAAGCATCTGCACGAGATGTGGCAGAAGCATTCCTTAAAGAAGTATGGAAACCCCACGGGCTACCCTCAGAAATCATCTCAGATATGGACCCGAAGTTTGCTGGCGAATTTTGGGAATCATTATGCACAAAACTCAACATTAAACGAAAGATGTCAACAGCATACCACCCTCAGACTGATGGACAGACAGAACGAGTCAACCAAATACTAGGAGGCTACCTCCGAATATTCGTCAACTACGATCAGGATGATTGGTACCACCTTCTACCCCTTGCCGAGTTTGCTTACAACAACTCGACCACCACTGCACACAAAATGACCCCCGTCTTCGCAAACTACGGGTATCATCCTCAGACTGAATGGTTAAAAGAACGAGAAGCCCAGAATCCAGGAGCTAACATGTACGCTCACTGGATGCAAACGATACATCAACAAGCAAGAGAATCCCTCGAAAAAACAAAGAAAGCCATAGGACGATATCATGATCGAAAGGCTAAGCAACAACCGGATTTTAAAATTGGAGACCTGGTTATGCTCAACGCAAAGAATATTCGCACAAAACGCCCTTCGAAGAAATTAGCCCCCAAACTCTACGGCCCTTTTAAAATCCTAGAACAACGAGGAAACCTTGCCTATAAAATCGAACTATCGGACCGTTGGAAAATCCATCCGGTATTTCATGTATCGTTACTCGAACCCTACCGAACTTCCATTCGAGCGGCTCGATAACAACCGCCTATGCAACCCGAAGAGATCGATGGAGATCTTGAATGGGAGGTGGAAAAAATTGTTAAGAGTGAAATAATCTCTTATGAAAGACGGGTTAGAGGAAGACCCCAAACATTCCACGAAATAAGGTATTTCGTTAAGTGGAAAGGGTGTTCAGAAGATGAGAATACCTGGGAACCACCTGAGCATTTGGGAAATGCGAAGGAATTGGTAGATATGTTTCATAGAGAAAACCCGGAAATGCCATCATTGGGCTAAGTAGTATTACTCGGAATGGTTTTCCTGCCGTGGCCAAGCAAACGCGGAAGGTTTTTTACCCTACCCTGTAGAGTACTAAAAGGATTTAATATTTAATGTTTATCGCTACTTATGTATTATATGTCAAGAAGGATTTTGGGGACAAAACCTTTTGAAGAGGGAGCTAGTGTTACGCAAATGAGAATAGCTCGCCAGTATTATTAGTAGAGGCTGCGCCACCGTAATGGAGGAGCGTATGTCCAACCTCAGCTCACCGCGGTAGGAGCAACTGGAGGCATCTGTGTTGACTACTCGGGATACCGGAAGGACTCACGTTCCATGAAGATGATTTCTGATTGGAAAGATAAAGTGAGAATACTTTATTTCCGGTGCATATGCATATTATGCATTATGTATTATTATCTGACTATTCGAACTGATCACTCGATAGTTCATGATAAAAGACTATGGGTATGTTGGCATTGCGACCACATATATGAACTTAGTCTATTAGGACGAAGAGATCGAAGACTATCTACTGGTGGAGTGGGGACACCCTCAGATGAAATAGATATCGGGAGTTCTCTGAGTTCGAGTGGGGCAATTATTCAGGGTCAAAGAGTGTTCGCACTTCCTTTGACGAAGCTGAAATCTTAGAAAGATACATGATTGTTAGGAATCTGGAAGTAGCGAGAATTTAGTATAAGTAGTAAGGGCTATTCCCCGAGTTTGAGAACATCAAGCAACGGAGAAGAGACCTTAACAATATAACAAGTTATCAAAATCTAAAAATTCGAGAACTTCTATTTTATTACTTTACCTTTATCGAACCATCATCTCCTGAGCCTTCCTGACTTCCCTCCGTTACCTCGAATACGACACGGCCTAACTTTCTCTATTCCTTTGAGTTAGTTACCCCGTAACAGGTGAGACCGACCCGAACAGTTGGCCTTTGAATTACAAACAGGCCACACAACACACCTTGAAAGTTTTTCAAGTTCTCATATTTTTTCTATCCCTTGAAATATCTCAAATTTACTGAACAGACAGTGTGACGACGAATTTCGTCCTATTTGCACCTTTTTGCGTACAATAACATCTATCTATAGCACAGTTCCGGTCAAGAACAAGTTATTCAATTACCCCACGCGTTCAAGCACAGTGAGATCAGTCTCGAAAAGTAAGTTTGATTTTCGCGTCTCATTTGTGCTGTGTATTAAATCTAATTTCTTGTTGAATGGTACAAGAGTCTCAATGCCCGTACTGCAGAAGAAAATACAAGTCAAGTACATGGTACCGGAAACATATGGAAACAGCGCATTTTGACCTTGTACAGCCTATTTGCGACGAAGAACGGCATGCACGAATCCCTCAGCCTGCCGAGTCTGACCTAACCTCCAATCTACTCGGGGAAGAATTTAGTACGGCTGACACGAATATTGAAGCAAATGAGTTCGATCTCTACGTAAACGCTGCCGATTCGGACGTGAAAAGTCTTAATTATTCAGACACGGAGGAAAGCACACCATTGGTTGGACTACCGATACCGACGACACACCCCACTGCGGGAAGGTCACTACTGGACGTTGTACAGTCCGAAAGATTTGAAGATGAGATGTGGTCACCATTCAGAAGCAAGAAGGACTTTGAGCTTGCTCGGTGGTTTATTGAAGCAAAGGTACCAAAGGATCACATGGATAGATATTTCAAGAAGGACTTGGGGCCTGAGGGCAGTAATATTAACTCTGGTTATCGGCTCCTTGATGCTGTTGATCAGTTGGAATCAGGTATGGGAATGAAGAGCTGGAAAGAGGGGTTTGTATCGTTTAGCGAAGCTGTAAGTAAATGGACCCTACAACG
The DNA here is from genome assembly GCA_003070745.1 of Tuber borchii. Classification (NCBI taxonomy): domain Eukaryota; kingdom Fungi; phylum Ascomycota; class Pezizomycetes; order Pezizales; family Tuberaceae; genus Tuber; species Tuber borchii. The sequence continues at coordinate 38,134 of NESQ01000555.1, read as the reverse complement.
TCCTATTCTAACCGAAAGTAGGAAATTTCGGACGAGGAAGGACCAGACGAAGCTTCCGTAACACAGAAATTCTTTTTCCTCAATCCTATTGATTGTGCTAAATATTTACTTGGTCAAAGATGTTTTGCTCAAGATTTAGTTTACGCCCCTGTGAAGGAATGGAATAGCCAAGAACCACCTCAGAGAGTTTATTCGGAGATGCATACCGCTGATTGGTGGTGGGAGACACAGGTAGGTTCAAATACGACGTTCCACGGCGCTTCCATACCGTTTACTAGGACACAAAATTAACAGCCAGCCTAGGATGAATTACCGGATGGAGCAACACTCGTACCAATCATATGTTCCTCAGACGTTACTTGTTTGACCAATTTCTCGGGAGATAAGAAAGCCTGGCCAATCTACATGACAATTGGAAATATCCTATCGAGTACACGGAATAAACCCTCGAAACATGCAACCGTTCTTTTGGCGCTTTTGCCCGTCCCCCCAAAGATGCTGGGCGTAGCAGCAAGAGATGCACGGCAAAGGCAGGTCAACAATGAGATTCTTTGTGATTTGATGGAAGCGATCTTTGCACCAATTGTTGCACTAGGGAACTCCGGACTTGAGGTTGAATGCGCCGATGGAAAGGTCCGATTGTGTTTCTTACGCCTCTCGGCGTGGATTGCGGATCACTTGGAAAATGTAACATTGCACGGTATTCAACAAAATCAGTGCGCTGTCTGTGATGTTCGACCGGAACAGCTAGGGTCCCATTTGAGACGTTCTGCAGCCAGACGAGATTATAGGAAATCCCAACATCTCTTCAACAAATACTGTGAAAACGACCAGCAGGCCAAGCAACAACTTACAGATTGTGGGTTCAAATTGCTTCCTAGCGTCTTTTGGGGGCTTCCGAAGGTTCAGCAATCCGATCTGCCCAAACCAGATATTCTCCATGTCGTGTACCTGGGAATATTCGAAACACACCTTATGAAATGGGTTATCGGATTTCTAAAGAAATACAAACGGCTACAAGCATTCGATGCTATCTGGAAGAGTTTAGATGTTTATCCTGGCTATTCCGCGCCGAACAAAGTGTATAGTCGGATCTCTCAGTGGACCGGAAAAGAGATGAAGAATCTGGTTAAAGTGATATTACCATGTTTTGCAGCCTCCCTACGTCGTCCGAGTGCTGCAGAACGTCCCATATTCACCAAAGCTCTAACCTGTGTCCGGTCGATTGTCGACTTTACTCTAATGTCACAATATACAAGCCATACCGATGAGACGATTCAATACCAGGAACAGTTCCTTAAGGCCTTTCATGATCACAAAGTCGTTTTTAAGGAGTACCGAAAGGATAAGTCCACTACCAGGAAAGTGAGAGAGGTCACAGCCAGAATTTGAGGTGAGCATAGTGAAGTACTTAATCAACACCGCCTTTTGGGGGCTACATTTGCCAAAAGACGTCGGATTGCGGACGAGCAACGTCGCGATTTAGATGGAATTGTTGCAGATATATATGATGAGGATGTAGACTTTAACTTTGTTAAGATACATCTGTTGAGTCACTTCGGGGACCATATACGGCGCTTTGGGAACATTCAAATGTATTCTACCAAGTCGGGTGAAACAAGTCACAAAACAATGATCAAGGAGGGCTATCAGCGGTCAAATAAAAACAATGCAAGCCAACAAATACTACGATCATATTCTAGACTTGACAGCTTCAAAATTCATGAAATGAATATCCAAGCGGATCTATCGCGTCCGATTCGAGACGAAGTACGCGACAAACAGTACAAACGGCAAGTCGGTTCAGTAACTAAACAACCAATGGGTTTCACACCAACCGTGGAAACCATTTCCCCGCTCGACGAGAGTTTGAGAAATATTCCGAACCTTTTAATGGATTATTATCGACGGAAGTCGTCTGTGAGCCAACATTTTGATGTGGATTCGGTTAAACAGTTTCCAGTTGAGATATGTCGGCTTTTACGTGTCCCGGTAGAGAACTTTCAGGACGAGAGAGAGGTCACTTGGCACCTTCTTCGGTGTACCGGAACCCAGCGTTGGAGGTCAACAGGGCAGAGCAGGAATGATTGGGTATGGGTGGATTCGGGTAATAGAAGTATTTATGGAGCACTAAAAGGCTGTTATCCGGCCCGCTTGGTTTCGATAATGAAAGTTCGAGACCCAAGAACCGGTTTAGTAGATAGACTGGTATTAGTAGATAGACTATATGTTCAGAACTCGGGGAAGCTCAGCGATATAAGGGGACTTGTTACCGTTACTTTGGGGATGGCGAAAGGCCCAAACAGAACAACCGAGATAGTCGTTAGTATCAAACGGATCATGGGCATGGCGCATTTAGTACCCGAGACTAGTGGTAAGGATAACAACCGCTGGTATGTAAATAGTAGGATTGATTTAGAAACATTTTATAGAATTTATTGAAAACTTTACAGTAGAAAGAAAGAAACAAAGAATGGTATGAAGGGGATGCGTAGCGGTGCATTTTGAGACACCTAAGGATATCGATGGTGAACTAACCGAGGCGACAAATAGGAGTGGTACAGAAAGGCAAAGGGAATCATGAATGTCAGGAGAAGGACGAGAAAAGGCACAAAAGATACGGGCTTCAGTGAAATAAAACAGATTTGGCACGCATACTTTGGAAACAGAAGTGTGTGTGGGGCCGGTACATGGGTAGAGAGTAGATGTTATGACCTGAAGAACGTCCCCCAGGGGACGAAATCCATAACGGAGAAATCAAGGGGAAGAGAGAGAGAGCAAAGTGCGATATGGGACGCTGAGAGAGACGAGGTTGTTCCGGACGCGCACCAGGGGTAGAGAGTGCATGTTATGACGTGAAGAACGTCCCCAGGGGGACCAAATCCATAACGGAGAAATCAAGGGGAAGAGAGAGAGAGCAAAGTGCGATATGGGACGCTGAGAGAGACGAGGTTGTTCCGGACGCGCACCAGGGGTAGAGAGTGCATGTTATGACGTGAAGAACGTCCCCAGGGGGACCAAATCCATAACGGAGAAATCAAGGGGAAGAGAGAGAGAGCAAAGTGCGATATGGGACGCTGAGAGAGACGAGGTTGTTCCGGACGCGCACCAGGAGTAGAGAGTGCATGTTATGACGTGAAGAATGTCCCCAGGGGGACGAAATCCATAACGGAGAAATCAAGGGGAAGGGAGAGCGCTAAGGGCGTGATGGGGCGCTGAGACAGGCAAGGTTGTTCTGGACGCGCACAGGTACAAAGCGGACGCACAACAGCCAAAATGGCCTGGATAGAAATGCAAAAAAAAACAGGGGTCAGTTAAGCGAGACCTCCTCGCTAGTGGAGCAAGCTAGGGGCCACCTGCAAAAGAGGACGATAAATGGCGCCGAAGGCATATATGGAGCTTTCAGAAGGCCTGTTGGGTCTTTAGGAAAGGCGGTAAATGTATGAGGGACAGGAGGGACCGGGGGAGGTGGTATTACTAGCAGATACAGGGAGATATGTAGGTAATACATGAGGGAGAATTTTTTTTGCTGATGGGCAACCGAAGACCAAAGATCAAAGAACCAGAAACGTTCACAGGAGAAAAAGCCAAACTACGAGGATGGCTAGCACAACTTAAAGTCTATTTCACAGCTGTGGGATGGACAGAAGGAGATCATGCCGATAGGATACTATATGCCGCAAGCCTCCTGAGAGGAGACGCAGGAGCCTGGATAACACCATATTCGGAAGGACGACTCTCTCACGAATGGGAAACATGGGAGGCGTTTGCAGACGAAGTTAGGAATCAATTCGGAGCCATAGATGCCATGGGGGAAGCGAGCCTCAAAATACAAAAATTACGACAAGGGAACAGAACCATGACGGAATACTGGAACGAATTCCAACTCGCAGCTACAGAAGCAGAACTGGACAACTATACAGCAGGAGAATGCCTACTTACAGGCATGAATACAACACTCCAAGAAGCATGGGGAACGGACAGCGGCGATTTTGTCAACACGGAAACATTAGCCAAATGGGCAATCAAGAAGGAAACCAAACTAGCAACGGTCAAACACTTACAAAAAAAGAGCACAAAAGAGAAAGCCGCTAATACTCCACGAAACCTGAACGGAACATTCAGACCAAATACCAATACCGCCTCAGAAGGAGATCCAATGGACTTGGATGCGACAAGACGAAAGCCAAGACTATACCCTGAAGAATTCAAAAGAAGAATAAGGGAAAAACTATGCCTCAAATGCGCAGGGGCAGGACACCAGGTACGAAACTGGGAATGACCGAGAGATGGAAGAAACTACACCACGACACCCAAACAAGGAGAATTCAGAAGAAGGGTGGGACCTTGGGGAGCAAAGTCCAGCATCAAGGAGATAGAGGTCAAGGAAGACTCCGAGCAATCGGGAAACGACAAGAGTCCCCAGCAAAGCATGGTACTAGGGACAGACCAGAACGAAAACCCATCATCATGGAAACTTACTACATGGCACTCAACTACACGGAATCCCTCGAACGAGAAAACGATCATATCATGATCAAGATACAACTACACGGAAAACAAGAATCAGTTACGATAAACGTGATGATAGATTCAGGAGCCACTGAAGACTTTATCGACGAAGGAATATGCACGAAACACGGAATTACGAAAACAAAGGCTAAGAAAAGAAGAGATTTACCTCGTGGACAGAAAACCAAGCGCTATGGGTCCAGTTACCCATCTGGTGAAAGTACCTATGGACATCAACAGCCATAGGGAATTGGCGACCTTTCAAGTGGCAAATCTCCAAAACCATGAAGTCATACTAGGAATGCCATGGTTACGAACGCACAATCCCACAATTGATTGGGGTCAGAAAAAGCTCACGTTCAACAGCGAATGATATACGACATGGTGTCTCAACAGTTCGCCCGTTGCGTATGCAGTACCAGAGGACGAACCCCTGGAAGAAAACCTCATCACCAAGTACTCCAAAGTACAAGTTGAGAGGGACACACGAGTCCAAGTTCAAAGACTATCTCCTCGGGCTAGGATGCCTACGAAAGGATCGAAGGAGGCGGCAGGACACGACCTGTATGCCAATGAATAAGTCTGTATACTTGCAGGAGAACAAAAGACGGTCGGAACCGGAATAGCCATCGGAGTACCTCAAAATACCTACGGACGCATCGCTCCGCTAAGTGGACTAGCAGTCAGACACAGACTCATAACGAACGAGGGGGTAATAGGCGCAGATTATACCGGAGAAATACAGGTGGTCTTGGTCAATCAAGATGCTGACCATTTCCAAGTGGAACAAGGCCATCGGATCGGACAATTGATTATCGAAAAAGTCAACATAGAAGAACTACAGGAAGTTCAGGAATTGCAAAGAACAGATCGAGGAACCAAAGCATTCGGAAGCACGGACGGTTCTGAGAAAGACAAAAAACCGATCAACATCAGAGAAATATCGGCCAAGGCATTCGGAAGCTTCTACCGAAAAGGAGAAACAACGGGTATACTACGATGGGACCCAGTTCACGACGAGATCTATTTAGAAAAGATCAACATCAGTACCGAACTGGCAATCAAGGAAAAGAAAAAGGATGGGAGTCTACGATTATGCGTAGACTATCGAGATCTCAACGAAGTTACAAAAAAGGATCGATATCCGTTACCACTAATAGGCGAAGCATTGGATCGGTTGAGCACCGCCACATACTTCACAAAATTGGACATCAAGGATGCCTACCACAACATCAGAATAAGGGAAGGCGATGAAAATAAAACAACTTTAAGCAGCAAGTTGGGAACTTACGAATATCTGGTGGTACTATTTGGACTATGCAATGCACCAGCTGCATTCCAAAAATGGATCAACAGGGTATTACTACGATACATCGATATGTGTTGCATAGTATATCTAGACGACATCCTCATATACTCAAACGACCTAAAACAACACCAAAAGGAGGTCAAAAAAATCCTGGAAGCTCTTCGACCATCAGGAATGAAGGTCAAACCTTCAAAAGACGAATTCCATAAAAGGGAAACAGAATACCTAGGATTCGTGGTAAGCCAGGAAGGAGTCAAAGTGGACACAGTCAAGACTCGGGCAATATGGGAATGGCAACCGCCAAAAACAAAGACCGAAATCCAACGATTTTTAGGATTCTGCAACTTTTATCGAAGGTTCATCCAAGGATTCAGCAGAATAGCAAAACCCCTATATGAACAAACACATAAAAAATACGATGGCAAATGGAAATGGGAAATCGAAGAACAACAAGCTTTCGATGGGATCAGAAAAGCACTCACCACGACTCCGGTACTAATACATTTTGATCCAAGGAGACCTATCAAAGTCGAAACAAACGCCTCGAAATACGTATGCTCAGGCATACTATCACAACAATGCGAAGACAGGAAATGGAGACTAGTGGCTTATCGATCCAAGGGAATGAGAGATGCTCAACTCAACTACGACGTACACGACCAGGAATTATTAGCCGTGGTAAAAGCATTCAAGGAATGGACAAGATATACTCAAGGAAGCAGATATCGCATTCAGGTCTTTACCGACCACAAAACCCTCACAACGTTCATGTCCACCAAAGCCTTAACGGACAGACAAAGACAATGGGCAAGAAAGTTGAGCCAATACAACTTCAGGATCATATATCGACCAGGAAGAGAAGGGGGAAAACCAGATGCTCTCACAAGAAGAACAGGGGACATACAAACCCTGAAAGAGAAATACCTGGCGAAACAGGAAGGAATACTACTACCCAAGGAGCAATTCTGGGAAGAAGCAACAATCGAAGAAATGGAACTGACGGAGTTCCATGACAAAGAGGAGGAGACAATAGGAGAAGCATCAAAAACAGACGAAAAAATTCAAACCATTAGACGAGCTTTAGAAACGGGAGAAAAGGAGCTGAAAGGAATAGCACTGGGGTTATGCCAATGGAAAGATGGATACCTATGGCACCAAGGAAAAATATGGGTCCCCAAGGACGAAGGAATAAGGACGACCCTTATCTCTAAACATCACGATCAACCACGAGCGGGACACAGAGGAACGGCAAAAACCACCGAGCTTATCGGAAGACGATACTATTGGCCAAAGATAAGGGAAACTATGAAAAGATACATCAAGAACTGCGACACATGTCAAAGGTCCAAAGTCATACGACATGTACCGTACGGACTCCTGCAGTCAAACGCAACACCAGACAGACCTTGGAAATCGATCGCAATGGATTTCATCACAGACCTTCCAAAATCAGAAGGATACGATACGATACTAGTCGTCATCGATCGCCTGACCAAAATGAGTCATTTTATTCCATGCAGAAAAGATCTGGACGCACGGCAATTTGCAAACCTGTTTATGAGAGAAATAGTCAGGCTGCATGGGATACCACGAGACATCATCACTGACAGGGGAACGATATTCACGTCAGCCCTATGGAAAAAGATGACGGAAGAACTCGGAATCGAATGAACATTAAGCACAGCATTCCACCCTCAGACGGAAGGGCAAACAGAAAGGACAAATGCGATATTAGAACAATACTTACGAGCATTCATCAACTACCAATAAGACCATTGGTATGGTTATCTGCTGTTGGCAGAGTTTGCATACAACAAGGGATATCAGGAAACAATCAAGAACACACCATTCTTCGCCAACTATGGAATCAACCCCGAATACGAGATGATAGGACATCTGATCCAAGGAAAGTGCAAGAAACCAGAAGAAATGACTCAACTACATGAGTCATTACGGAGCGAAATGGTTGCAGCACAACTAAGACAAAAAGAATATTACCATCGACACCGAAAGCCAGATCCGAACTTGCAATCAGGCGATATGGTGTGGTTACTACCACGAAATATCAAAACCATGAGAGCATCGAAGAAACTCGACTACAAGAAAATTGGACCATTTAAAATCTTGGCAAAGATTGGCACAAGCGCTTATAAGCTGGACCTACCGCCATCAATGGCGATACACAACACATTCCACATTTCACTCCTAGAACCTTACCAAGATAACCGATTCCCCTCTCAAGTCCAAGAACCTCCTCTGCCTATTGAAATCGAAGGCGAACAAGAATACGAACTCGACGAAGTCATCGACTCTGGACTCCACTATGGAAAGCTCCAATATCGAGCCAAGTGGAAAGGTTATTCACCAGAACACGATAAAGTCTGGTACCCTTCAGAAAACTTCAACAACGTACAACATGCAGTCCACCACTTCCATCAACGATACCTAGGTAAGCCAAGACTGGGTAGAACTAAAGTTCGAACTCAGACCGGACCAAGGCTGTGGAGACAACGAGTCAACCCCAGGGCCATTTCCACCTAGTAGCCTGGGCTACAGCATGCCAACAGAACAAGAACTGGACGAAAGACAAGCGAAGGCCTTGGAAACGGCAAGAGACAAAGGACTATCATGGACGGCATGTTATGACGATGGGTGCTTTGTGCACCTTAGCGAGAAACAAGGACAAGGGTGGTACCCACAAGAACCAAAACGAAAAGGACGAGCCTCGAATGATGAACACAAAAAGATACATTGGGAGCAATGTTTTCGAAACGACTGCCGGTCTCATAAGAACGAGAAGATCAAAGCCGGCTACTACCCAAGGTCGGAAGGAAGAAAGGAACCCCTTACGAAAAGGGATGAAAAAACCAAGAAAGCAAGAGAAACCGTGAGGACACCGTTGGCTGGAGAGGGGGGCAAAAAGTCAGAAACGGCGACGGTTCCGGACCCGGAGAGTCTACGAAGTCAACTTGACGAACTGCATGACAAACGGGATCGCCTACAAGAACGACTGAAGGACCAAGGATCGTTGATCAAAGATCAACAAACAAAAATTTCGGAATAACAACGAGCCCTGGAGGTTGGAAACCTCACCCTCGAAGTTGTACGGAAGAGATGGATAGACTCCGAAGATGTTATTCGGAGAATGCGAAGGGAAGCAAGACGTCTGGGAAGCCGAGTGACGGATTTAGGACTTTGAGCATCGTGGGACCGATGCTAGGGGGAGAGGGAGCTATTGTCACAAACGGTGACAAGCAGGAGAGGTTTTCACATGACTCATACTTATGAGTCATAGGGTTTAAGTATTTCACATGACTACGCGATAGCATGTCATTCCTTTGTTATGATTAGTTTATTGTGTTTTACATGACTCACGTTTGTGGTCATATGATTATGACTTTCGCACATGACTTGTAGTTACAAGTCATGAGTTTCACGCATGTGAAGCAAGGCGCGCACATGATAGATTTATTGTATTTTTGATTGGTTAGTTGTTATTGCGCAGTGACTCATACGAGTCAGCTGATGGATTTCACACTATGACTCACTTATGAGTCATAGGGGCATGTGATGCGAAGGATGAGTCATAAGTTGCGGGAAGAATGGTTATAAATGAGAGCCCATACGGCCTCTTGGTTTAGAGTTCTTCATGCAATCATCTAAGTTATTTCCTATCAATATACTTTATCTTTACAATACCGGGCCGAGAATATAGTGTCTCTCACGAGCTTAGCGATATATCGTACGAGACAGGAGTCTGTATACTCAGCTGTCGTTGTTCGTACGAACTAATAAGAAGTGTGATCACTACTGGATATAAGGGTTACCTGCTGCAAGTATCGCCCGAAGGAAAGAGGATTGTAACAGCGAGGACAGTTACAATGACCAGGAAACGTCAGGAGATACTCGGGCGCCTGCTAGTAATCCCCGCCGTACTAGTAATCGCCGTCGTACTAAAGACATCATTGTTGTTGTAAGTTTTTGTGCCCAATGTGCTTTTGATTCAATATCTTAATACAAACTCTATGGCTAATCAAAGACCTAGGACGACGATAAGGATGTTCATGAACTCCCACGCGGGGGGGACTCAGTAAGCGACTCTCCTCCCATTCGTAATGTACCTAGAAGACGTACCCAGCATTCCGAAAATAGGGACCCAGATACCGGGCCCTCGAAGCCGTCGGAGCAAGAACAACTCAGATCCATGAGGGACACCACTCCCATTCATGATCCACCTGGAAGACATACGCAGTATTCGGAACATAGGGATCCAGGCACCGGGCCCTCTAGGCCTTCACAGCAAGAACAACTCAGATCAATGAGGGATTTTGTCCAAGCGAATCCCTGGGCGATGCAGCTATTAAGGAATCCCGAGGCTGTGGTGGTTGAGCCTAGACCACCGACTGTGGTGTCCGAACCTGGACCAGTGCCTCTAGCGCCCAAACCAAGAGAGCGTCGTCGTCACGCTCGTGGGCATGATGGCAACATCGATAGCCCTGTTTCCCAACCTGACCATTCGAGGATCACGATACTCATCGGGGACGTCCCCTACCCCCACGCCCGAGACCTTTACACTAGCAGCGACTGCGCCGCCTGCTCCTACGGCCTCTACTGCTCCTGCCCCTACAAGCGTTCCTCCCGGTATAGCTAGCCCCCCTGCACCTCGGCAAACTACGGCAGCCGGAACTACTAGGGATGCTAGTACCCACCCCAATGCGACACACACCGTCGGAAAAAAAACAGCCAAAGGACAAGCTGACACATCTAGTCTTAAACGGCACGACCAGCCTGAATCCCCGACGCCTATCCCCCGTCCAGGGCCAAGTCACGGCAGACGTCACAGTAGCTGAACATAAATATCTTCACGTTTGTTCCACCGCCCAAATTCCCCTTTTTTTTTGATACATCTTTTCTAGTCGTCTGGCATCTTTAGATTTTCGTGGGTTGTTGTCGCTTGTATAATAGTAATAGTAATCAAACCCAGAGGCCCCCTTCAAGTTGCTTTGGCACCTGGTTTTCGCTACCTTTCGGAATTTTCTCGTAGTAGAAATTGGCGCACATCTCGTTCTAGGATGTTATCCAGGCTATCGTCCACAAACTGTGTGGGTCTATCACTAGGCTGTGATCTTAGTGCTTATTTTTACATTGGGTTCAGCTGCGCTAATTGGACGTCGGGAGATGAAGGTACATACCCCAAGTCTTTTTACATATTTTTACATGGGTTCAGCTGTGCTAATTGGGCGTCGAGAGATGAGAGTACATGCCACCAAGTCATTTTAGTCGTGGCGAATGAGATGAGCGATAACTCGGTTTCGACTAATTCTTCTTTCACACTTTGTACTGAGCCTTCTGGGAGTTGAGATTGTCTGCGTCGCGAGCGCAAGTTTGACGATCCTCAAAACCCGTTCCCCAGCCAATTCATTCACTCGCATACCGAGTGATAGTCCGTGCACGATGATATCCGGTATCGCGTGAACAGACCGACTGCGTCAGCCTATTTGCAAGTGCCTTGGATCCAGGTTCTAAGGCGCCCAGCGCTCCAATTCGACATCCGGAAATGAGGGTAGATAATCCTAATCTTCTTTCAGCGTAGTGAGTATCTCGCGAGCAACCCCTCGTCGCTAACCGACACCCCTTCAGCTATATTTCGCCCAGCCAGAATGTTGGCTACTCTTTCATATCACGTAATTTTTATGACAGCTGAGTACCGAATTGTTAGTGTCTAGTCCTAAAGATCAGTATGTCTCCTCCAAAGCACAAGAACAATTCTGAAAACGCAGTTTCGTAGCCAAACTTTTACTCGGATCGCGCACTCCTTCACTCCATCTAACTCTCTTCGCGAGAATGTGCTAACTCCAGGACTTGAGATTGTCTTGGTCGCCGGCAACAGGATTGAGCCCGTTGCCCGGCCAATTCTTTCAGTTGCATACCGAGTGATAGACTGTGCATGGCTATATCCGGTCTGGCGTGAACTGACAATATTTTACTTATTCGCTAGGTGAACTCCTTACATACGGTTTCTAGTACTTTCAGCCCTGCTGATTTGGTGTTCAGAGATGGGAGTAGATATTCCTGTGCTGTTTTGGCGTGGTGATGTCTCGCGGGCAGCCCACATCACTAAACGACACCTCTTGCAGCTAGATTTTGCCTAGCCCCGACACTAGCGACACCTTCATTTCGTCTAATATTTTCCACCACGGACCAGTGAGTCCTATGAGATTCAAGAAAGCCTAGATCACGAACGCAGTATTGAACACTCTCAAACCCCCTTTGCGTAGGCGTTGTTTGCTCTTGCATACCGAGTGATAGTCTGTGAGGCTACCAACCCCCTAAATCTTAGTGGACGGGCATAAGACCTAACGCGTCCTATTCAACACAAGAATGTACATAGACTCCTAGCCTTCACAATGCGGGACATATATTTCAATTGTCATACGCCTGATTCCTATCTTACCCAACGCTCGCTAATGGTCCAGTATCCCACCATGCATTCGAATTCAATGAGTCAGCCAACTGCCCGAGTGGGCAATCTGAACGGCCGTAGGCGCACAGTTGTACCCGACACCATGGGATCCAGTCAGTCAACTGCCCGAGTGGGCAATCTGAATGGGCGTAGGCGCGAAGTTGTACCCAACACCATGGGATCCAGTCAGCCAACTGACCGAGTAGGGAATCTGAACGGGCGTAGACGCGAACTTGTACCTGACAGCATAGGATCCAGTCAGCCAACTCCCCGAGTGGGCAATCTGAGCAGACGTAGGCGCGGTGCCGTACCCGACATCATGGTATCTAGTCAGCCAACTACCTCAGCAGGCAATCAGATCAGACGTGGACGCGACGTTGTACCGGAGGAGTCTGGATCGGGAACACAGCAGCATGAACCAGGCAGCTTTCATAGTACGCCACCGACCGACCTGTTATAAAGTCGGAATTCTTCCCCACCCCCAATTGCCGGATGTCTTGAAGGAAGACCGCCAAAGCGCCCACGCATGAGCACAATTCAGACCACCGCGTATACCGAACCTCAGACGGAGCCTGATGGCCAAGGACATCTGGAACCTGTTCATCTTAGCGACGATACTGGCGATGAGGAGTACCATGATTCAGATAACGGGGAAGAAATCGAACAAGACACCGAACCTGATGTAGAAGTCCTCGATGGCGCAGATGGCACTCCATCCGGACGACTTCGGGGGTCTCAAACGGCTGAGAGAGAGGGAAACAATGACCTGAAGACCGTGCAACCTTCAACCACCTCCGGATTGCAGGACTCAACTCTTGTCCGGCGGACCACCGCGGCTCGTGTAAGGATAATTCCCGGCAGGGCCTACACCCCACCAGCGTTCCCATCATCAAGTACAGCACAGTATTCGTCTCCACTTGGAATCCCTAGTACTACTACATCTGGTGTTAGAAGCTCGAGTCCACCAACAAGCGAACTAACCACACTACAGCCCGGGCGCATCAGGGGTGTAACCAACTCACGGTGAAACACCGTGACCGGGGTAGAAGGAGAAATAGTAGTCATGGCAAAATATCTGATGCTTCAGTACACCTCTTTGTTGATCCACTCCAGGACCCGGTTACTTTGATGTCAGCGGTGCATGGTGTTTGGAGTTGCGCGCAGGATCAGATTGAGGACGCCGGGAAAATTGAAGCATGTGAGAAAGGTCTTGACCTTGTAAGTGCATTTGGACGTGATAAGATACAGGGTGTTTTACTAACTATCAAAGATACGGCAAAAACACTCGGCTGTGCAGGGGCAATTCGTATATTATATAAAAAATAAGATAAAGAAATTATACGAATAGGGAGGTGACCTGACAGCTATCGCGCATAGGGTCGAATACCTACTCCCAGAGGACAGGTTCATTTGTCCCTCAGATGGATATGAGGTTGGTATCACGGATTGAGAAACCCGGATTTTGGATCACTACTGACTATGAACTGGGCGTAGGAAATAACCTTACAGTTCCTTGCGCCCCAGATTGCCGACGCAATATATCGTAAGTATTTCGAGGGCAAGAGAACGGTGGAGATCTTAAACTCGGGTTTTTTAGAGTGTATCAATGAGACGATCATCTGCCTCACATGTGCAATACTCTGCCCTACCCTGCGGGCGTGGGGAACTGGGGCCCTCCTTGACCCTCCGGAGTTCCTGTCTGAGGCCGTCAGAGGTAAGAGTTTCCTGATCTCCGGGCCTTTCGTTCCGTTTGTTCAAGACGTAGAGAGCTGACAAATTCGCAAGATCTTTTCTTACGGCAGAGGAACACATGGCGGGGGTTGACAAGGGCGATGCAAGAGCTGATACTCCAGAATCTGCGTGAAACGATCATGGATAAGGTTAATCAAGAAAATTGGGTTCTGAAGGAGAGGCGCGAAGGCTTTGCCGACAATCATGAGGCAGTTCACGTGGAACTGGAGCCTCAGCTATCCAGCTGGAATCCGAGACGACCCGCTGCGCGAGAACCGACACCAATCAACACTGACGCGAGAGGCCTAGTAGGACGCATGGAGAGTCACCTGGAGCATGAGCTATCCAGCCAGGAGCCCAGACGAGAAGCTGCGCGAGAACCCACCCAAATCAACACCGACGGCAGGGTCCTAGAAGGACACCAGGAGAGTCAAGATGCGTCGCACAAGAGTGCCAAGTTATTCGACTTTAGCCAGTCGGCCATTGCTCGGGCGCTTCGACGCTTAGATGCTGAGTCGGTGACTTTTGATAACTCACTAGACTTGACGCTGGAGCAGGCGCAGGAGAGCGCTGCCAACCCTGATCTAGCCAGTCCCCTTTCCCTGAACCTGGATACCCTTCAGGAAGATCAGGCAGCAGCGGGGGAGAACGTTTGCCAAAACAGCGACGAGGTCATATAGAATAAATAGATTTACTAGGCCGTGCGGTGTGAGCAGGACGTAGTGATAGGCACGATCAGGCTCGATGCTCGAGCATGATCGTGCCCATCGTGCCTCTCGCTACAGGACGTCGAGGCGATCACAATGTAATAGTAGTAGATAAAATACAATATGGGAACAAAGCTTAATAGAGTACCAGGCGTGGAGTACTAGTACTAGTGACGAAGTCGTGAACCGGCGTGTAAGATGTTGAGCAATCTCAAAGGCGTCTGAAAGATAGAGGTATGGATTCTCGACGCCGTCAGGAGACTTTGGCCTAGCCTCTGATGGTATCCTGCAGGCGTCCAAAGAGCACCGAGCAGCATCGGGACGTGATAGCAAAAGTAGGCTGCATCATGATGCGATTGGTCGAGAAGGTGATCGTCAGGAGGTGAGAGGCGTGGATCAGAGGCCGTCAGGATGCGAGAGGCTAGAATCTGGGGCCGTCAGGAAGGGACAGGGGAAAATCAGAAGGCTTCGGGACGCAGGGGTGGAGCATTGGACCTCTTCAGGAAGGAGAGGACGCAGGGATGGACGTCGGAATGGTGTCAGGATGCGGTATGACGGGGATGGCGACGTCCCGACGGAACGTCTCACGGATGTTGCGTCTAAAATCGCGGTTGACCTTTTGAGCGTCCCGAGCCTCAGAAGCACAGGACGCTCAGGACGCATATTTGAATTTTTGCTGATGTGTGCAGGCATGTATTCAGCATAGTTCTATCTGAAACAGTTTGCAAGTACTTAGACTAAAGACAAGCATGAGGGTAGCGGCAAATAGCGCTAATCGGTCCTTAATTGACTTTCTTCAATGTCTGGTATCTAATCCAAATTAGTTTGGCAACATTCAGCTTTCACACTTCATTCGCAAGGTATCTACCATTGATGAACTCTGCGATGAATTGTATCCCCAAGCACTATTACAGGAATCTGTCACATCTCATAGGGCTCTTATTGGACAAGCAATCTTAGCGTTCAAGAATGATACAGTGAATGATTTCAATGACATACTTCTTGATAGAATGCCTGGTGTAGAACATCGCTTTGAGGCAATCAATGCTGTTCATTACAGTAATGATGCCAATCAAGCCAAACACTATGCAGTGGAATATTTGCAGAGCATTAACTTAGCATCTCTTCCACCTTCATGTCTCAGACTCCATATTGGAGTTCCCCTGATTTTGATTAGAAATCTAAGTTCAAAACAGGGAATGTTCAATGGGACAAGATTGAGATTGTTAGGCATTAGCCAAAACTGTGTCCCAGTATCGATTCTAGTGGGTAAGTTGGATGGTGAAATCCACCTGCTACCAAGAATCAAGCTTACAACCACTGATGAGAATCTGCTCTTCATTCTTGAATGTAAGCAGTTTCCTGTTCGTGTTTGCTTTACTATGACAGTAAATAAGTCACAAGGGCAGTCATTGGAGAAGGTTGGTGTGGATCTCCGCACAGATGCCTTCACATATGGCCAGCTCTATGTTGCACTTTCTCAAGTGATCTCACTGGATGGGCTTACACTACTGCCATCAAGTAACACTCCAACTGTTACAGAAAATAATGTATTCCGTGAAGTACTTTTATACGGCAACTGAGGATACATTACCAGCCATTGGGACTTCTGACCAGATTCACTATTATGTCTTACCGATATAATTTGTACTGAATCTAGGAACTTAATCCAGTACAGCTTGCTGTTAATGGTACATATATTTTCTTCACTTTGGATTTTAGTTTTAGATATCTATTTACTATTTTGATTATTTATATTTATCTTCTCTTTTGTTTTATTGTTCAATCATCATCACTGTAATAAGACCCGTAGGGGCGAGAGGGCTGATAGTAATCATGTATCTTTCTAAGATATCAGCTTCGTCAACTTGAAAGGAAGTGCAAATACTGTGTGACCCTAAATAATTGCCCTACTCGAACTCAGAAAACTCCCAACATCTATTTTATCTGAGGGTGTTCCCACTCCACCGGTAGATAGTGTTTGATCTCTTCGTCCTAATAGACTAAGTTCATATATGCAGTCACAATACCAACATACCAATAGTCTTTTATCGTGAACTATCGAGTGATTAGCTCAAATAGCCAGATAATAACACATAATGTATAATATGCATATGCACCAGATAAGGAATATAGTATTCTGACTTTATCATTCCACTCGTAATCAACTTCGTAGAACGTGAGATCTTCCGGTATCGCAAGTAGTCAACCAACATGCCTCTGGTTGCTTCTATCACGGTGAGTTGAGGTTGGATATACGCTCTTCCATTACTGTAGCGCAGACTCTACTAATAATACTGGCAAGCTATTCTCATGTGCATAACACTCGCTCCCTCTCCAAAAGGTTTTGTCCCCAAAATCCTTCTTGACATATAATACACAAGTTGCGATAAACATTAAGTATTAAATTCTTTTAGTACTCTACAAGGTAGGGTGAAAAACCTTCTGCGTTTGCTTGACCATAGCAGGAGAACCTTTTCGAGTAATACTACTTAGCCCCATGATGACATTTCTGGGTTTTCTCTATGCAACATATCTACTAATTCCTCATATTTCCCAAATGCTCAGGTGGTTCCCAGGTGTTCTCATCTTCTAAACACCCTTTCCACTTAATGAAATCTCATATTTCGTGGAATATTTGGGGTCTTCCTCTAACCCGTCTTGTGTAAGAGATTATTTCACTCTTAACAATTTTCTCCACCTCACATTCAAGATCTCCATCAATCACTTCAGGTTGCATAGCCGGTTGCTCTTAAGCCGGTCAAATTGAAGTTCGGTAGGGTTTGAGTAACGATACATGAAATACTAGATAGATTTTGCAACTGTCCGATAGTTCGATTTTATAGACAAGGTATCATAAACGGTGACTAGCAAGCCAGGTTTTCAAATGACTTAGGTTTGTGAAGTCATAGGGTTTAGTATTTCACATGACTATATGATAGCGTGTCATTCCTTTGTTATGATTGGTTTATTGTTTTTGACATGACTCACGATTGTGGTCATATGATTATAACTTTCGCACATGACTCATACTTATGAGTCATGGGTTTTACACATGTGACGTGAATTGCACACATGATTTGTTTAATGTATTTTGATTAGTGGATTGGTTATTGTGCAGTAACTCATAGGAGTTAGTTGATCGATTTCTCACTATGACTCACTATGAGTTATAGGATCATGTGACAGGAAGAGATGAGTCATGCCAGTATGCGTTGTGGCAAGAATGAGTATAAAAAGGGGTTATTATGGCCTCTTCGGTTGACCACGAACCATCTCCTCTACACCTCCGGCGATTGAAATCTCAACACCACGAGAAATTATCGTCAACATCCTTTCTCCGACGCACTCTCAGTGAGCTGCACCCCCCCCCTATGATAGAGTCGGACTTGGGCACCCGTTTCTTAGGGACTGTCCCATCCCCCTCTTCGCTTTTGTTTCGCGTCCTCGCTTAGCATTTGCACGGTCGGCAACACCCTCGCGTCCATGTTACAGACGGCTGGGATCACGGTTCGCAGTAAGAGAAAACTTTTCACAAGGCCACGGTCGATTTCTCTACTCTCTTCGATTACGTTTCGCTTGAGGCTGCCTAGTCAGACACGCACACGTTTCCGATAGTTCCTACGATACTTGGGTCTACCCCTCCTCTCCTCCGCTTGGTTTCGTCCCGTGGCTCGGTTACAGCCAAACATCCTCTCATTAGCTGGCACTCTTACTGCCACTTCCCCTGGGTTCACCCCTTCCCCGTGGCTCGGCTCGGCCACAGCCCTCGGTTACGCTCGGTCATGGTATTGGACTGCCTCCTTGGACGATGTCAACGCCTTGGGTTACGGAGTAATGTGATGGATTTGCTTGGGTTTAGCGTTTACTGTCCCCCCGTTCTGTGTTCTGTAGTTTTTGGCTGAATTTTCACGGTCGGGTTTCTGTTAGAGTACTCTGGGATATTAATGTGGTTTCTTTTGTTTAACGTCAAGGGGGAGTTTTCGGGTCCGGTTTTCCTGTTGTCTCCTGCTTGTCGTGTTTGATGATTTATTTCTGTTATCTACTTAGCCGATAGGGGTTTTTTGTCTTCGCGGCGAGATCGTGCGGTTGGTTCCATACCAGAGGGACTTGGGATGGTGGTTTTTTCCGGTGGTCCGAGGTGGATTTCTTTTCACAGAGGGTTTTTGCTTTACCACAGCTACCGCTACATGTAGTCGTTGTTCCCTGTAGTAGTTAAATACAATCGCACATGATACAAAAAAAAAAAAAAAAAAAAAAAGGCCTCTTCGGTTGACCAAGCTTCTCGCCCTCAACTTTCCCCCCCCTACATTTCTAAACTCTTCTACAAACCTGTTTTGCTTCTGGGACACACGCCAGCACCCCCCCACCCCCCTCCATCCCATGTCGGAAATACCACCCATCCCTCCAGGCAACCAAGCTCTGGCCGCTGCCATCTCGCAAGCCTCCACCCCTCAGCAAATCCAGTTTCCCCGGTCTCCATTGCCAGTTCCTAGGCCCTCACCTCCGCTAGCCTTTCTTGTAGATATTTTTAAGCAAACAAGAGATGAGCTACGCCTACCCCCCAACTTGATCCCCAACCTCTCCGACTCCAGCCTCCAGTCCATCACTCCTGGTAAAGGCTCCATCCTCGCCGTCCTTTCCTTGACTGTCTCCGGCATCGTAGCAATTACCGCCCAACTCGAAACCATTACAAAACAAGTCGAAGACCTTAGAAATAAGAACTGCGATCTCTGCACACAGATCCAAGACCTCTCCTCCCACTTAACGAACACCTCGGTCACGCTGGAGGACCTCGCCCTGATCAATGCCTCCCTACATGACCTGTCACATAGAGTCTCAGCCCCCACCCCGGTCCCACCCGTCCACTCTCCCCTCAGGCAAAAAAGATACAGCCCCCCCGTCAGCCACTCACTCTGGTCCACAGTGCCCCCTATCCTAGCATAAACCTCTCACACCCGCACCCAGACCCCCCTACCACGGCCCGGTAAACCCCTCAATCCACTCTCCCTATTATGACACGTTTGGGAAGAATGTTCTGCAACCCCGAACTCTACGCCAAGGCCTTCCCCCACTCCTGGGAAGCAGAACTATTCCAGGCTGGAGAATACGACCTGTCAGACTTCACTGATGCTACCCTACACCTGGACTACAAACCCAAACACCAACTATCCTACGCCCAAGCGGCCGGCTCCGGTGGAAAAGGCAAAAACAAAAAACCCAGGTTGGCAAAAGCAACAGAGGTCGTGAGTAGGGAGGACTGATCCCTTAAGATGCCCTCCCCCCTCCCCTTCGCCTCCAGATGATTCTACGCACCACGCTCTTCCCCGACCCCCCATGCGCTTTCAGGACGTATCGCCCGCTTCCTTCCAGACATCATCGCGAATGCCCTCACCGACTCTAACTCCCTCCTCCCCAAAGTCTTCTTTGCCAAGGTCAATGACCGGGGTGCAGTCTCACTCACCTGCACAGACCCGCACACGCCTGCTTCTTCCTATGCCCCCTACTTCGAGGTATTCACCAGACGCCTCAACCAAGCTTCCCCACCGGGGACAACCTCTAGCTCCTCTTCTGCCTTGCTCCAACCGCTGTACAGCTGGTCATACACAGTATCCCCACTGATGAGATGCCCAAAGACGACGAGCAGCTCTTCCCCAATCTCAAGAAATCTATTGGTTTCACGAAAGAGGTCCAGCTAGAGTCGGCCAGGTACCTTAACTCTGACTGAGCTGCTCGAACCGCCAACGAAGCGCTTTCAGCGGTTGTCTCAGTAGACCCCAACGTCGTTCCAGCTCTTACCCCTCAATCTTCCTCTACTCCAACCGCCTCAAGGTGGAAAAGGCAATCTCCGCCAACCGCTACACCCAATGCACCAACCAATGCTGTTTGGGCCATGCTGCTGCCCGCTGCAAACAGAAACATCCATCCTGCCCCCTGTGTGCTCTCCACCATACCAAAGCCGCCCATCGGTGCCAGAACCCCACCTGCCCCAAAGGGGGCAACGACAGACCCATCGCTAACTGCTACCCCACCTCACCCCCCCACTGTGCCAACTATGGAGATAACCACACCGCCTACTCTAAGGAATACAAAGTCCGCCCTATCCTTCCCCCACGCCGAGTGGCCCCGCCGGAGTCAGTTGGCTCCTCCTCATCCTCAGCCAGCCAGGAATCCATGGATGTAGAGGAGGATGGCGGACCAGTACCCACGACCCCCCGGGCCCATCCAGCCTTGATTCTCGACCCTCCCACCCTCTGTCCATTAACAGCCATTCCTGCGCCCTCAACAGGTGTGGCAGGCCCTGCTCACTCAGGACCCCCCGTGCCCCCTGTTACTCCTATTAACCGTCGGGATCCTTCCCGCCATGATTAACGTACAACAACCTAGTTTCACCGGAGGGCCGGCCCCTCCACCCCCCATCTCACTCATTCAACACAACAGCATGGGAAGCTGGGATGTGTTTCTTTCTCTTTTTTCATTATTTACAGTACGCCATCCTCCCCAGTTTGTTTTTTTGCAAGACCCCCCCTCCTCTAAAGGGGTTTTGCCCTCCTTTAGCGGGTTTAAATCCTTCGCCCCGCCCTCGCCCCTTCCCAAGGTGGCCTGTTATATTTCCTTAGAATTTTTGAAGTTCAACACCATCCTGCCAGGGTTTGCACTGGACACGAGCGACTATATGCACCTCGATGTATACGCCCCAGATGGTTGCTTCGGTACCAACCTCCCCTACTTTCGCTTGGCGAATATCTACTCCCGGTTCAGGTATCCGCATCCTCATACGGTGCCACTAGAACAAATCTTTGTCCAACTCGACGTCCCCTACCTCGTGGTGGGTGATTTCAATATCCAAAGGCCCAGAACTGATCCTCTTCGCCTGCCCTCCTCACAGGAGGCCTCCATTGCCCACCCCTATTTTGATAAAGCTGACGACCTCAGCTTCTCCTGCATCAACACCCCTGGGGTATACACTCATTAGCCCCTCTCCAGTCCCCACAGGCCTAGCGTCATAGACCTAGCCTTCACCAACACTCTCATGACCCCCATAACTCTCAAGTGGGACGTCTCCTCTCTCCCCTCCACCGGTTTGGACCATGTCCCAATCACCATCTCCCTGTCGCCCCCCCTCCGGCAAACCCCTCCCCCCCAACCAAAATGGGACGACCTGGACTGGTCAAGCATAGAAGACCAACTCAAGATATTCCGTGTCCCGCCCCCGCCTCCTCATCCATCCTCCTGACAGTTCGACTTCTGGTTTTCATCATCCCTCGCCTGCCTCACCTCCATGCTCAGAACAGCTGCCCCCATCTCACGCCCCTCCACCAGATCCAAACCCTGGTATACTCTACTCCTTACCGCACTCCTCAAAGAATACAATAAATCTACGAGAAAGGCCAAGCAACTCCGGTCAGCACAGGCAAGGGAAACCGCCAGGCTCTCCAGGAATGGATAGTTCAAGGCCATTAAGCGGGCCAAGTCGTCCTACTGGGCAGAGTTCCTTGCCAAAACCACTCCTGACAACATTTGGACAGCCAAAAAACTTGTGACCCCCAGACAGGCTACTCGTTCCCCCTCCCTCCCGGGTGCACACGACCCTGTCTCCATCAATAATGCCCTCCTCACTCATTTCTTCCCGCCAAAAGCAGAACCCCCTCCCAGGGGTAGGCTCTCTCCGCTGCCGGACATACCTCCACTCACCAAGAAGGAAGTGTCCCTGGCTCTTGCCAAATCTTCCCCCTCCTCGGCCCCTAGCCCAGATGAAATCCCATACTCTGTCTGGAAAAACGTCCATAATTGCTGCCCCGACATCCTCCTGGACCTCCTCAGCCCCCTTATGACATACAGCTATCACCCCCCTTCACTTAAGGTGGCCAACAGCGTCGTTTTGGACAAGGATGGAAAGGCCTCCTATGACTCCCCATCCTCTTTCCGTATTATAGTCCTCCAGAAAACAGTCTCCAAGATCTTGGAAAGAATCATGGCAGCCCGCCTCCTCTCCCTGGCAAGAACGTCAGGCCTCCTCC
Organism: Tuber borchii; assembly: GCA_003070745.1. NCBI lineage: Eukaryota > Fungi > Ascomycota > Pezizomycetes > Pezizales > Tuberaceae > Tuber > Tuber borchii. Next base: position 15,391 of record NESQ01000555.1, on the reverse strand, counting down.
ACTGCAACGAATGTGGGTCGGTCCCGGGCCTCGGGACTTTTGATGCCTGCGCCACTCTTGTACACGAAGTTAAGACCATCCAGCGCACCCACCGCAAAGTGTCCTTCCTCTTTCTCAACATCAACGCTGGCTTCGACAATGTTGACACCAACACCCTCCGCAAACGTCCACCAGGAAAGAACACTCCCAGATACATGGTCGACTGGGTCTCCTCCTTCCTGGCAGAATGAAGATGCACACTCATCTATCAAGGCTCCCCCAAAACCCCAGCCCCTGTCACGGTTGGGACCCTGCAAGAGTCCCTCATCTCCCCTCTGCTCTGCCTCATCTATGTATCACCCCTCCATACCGATATCAGAAAAGGCCTGATGCTCTCCTATGTCGACGACTTAGCCCTCACAGTTTCCTCCCCTTCTTACAGGTCCAATGTGCGCCGCCTGCAGAGCTTGTTTGAGTCTCTCTTCCGACGCGCCACTACCTTGGGGGTCTCCTTTTCCATCCCGAAAACAGAACTAATCCACTAGCGCAGCCCGAACGAGAGGGCCGCCACACGATCCAATCACCCCATCATTCTCAACGACCAGATCTTCCACCTCTTACATGTAGTGAGATGGCTGGGATACTGGTTTTCCCCTCCCCTGAATCCCATCCATCACTTCGAAAGACGCCTGGCCCTTGCCAACGCTGCCTTTGCCTTTCTGAAAAGGGACGCTTCCCCCGGGGCGGGGGTCCATCCTTTCCTCTCCCAGTGTCTAGCTATGGGACTCCTCCTCGCAATCCTCACCTATGGGGGGGACCTCCTCATCCCTAACACCCACTCAATCAACCGAATGAATTCTTTTTGGCACAGGGTCCAGAGATGGACCAGTAACTGCTTTTTCGCCACGCCTATCCTGATACTCACCAGGGAATGCTCTCTCCCCCCACTTGGTCCATACTGCAGGCACAAGAGACGCATCGCGGCTCTCAGGGTCTGCTATTCTCCCCCCATTTTGAACCCCGCGGCAGCACGCCTCCCACGCTCAGTTTCCCTCCCTGTCGACTTTCAGAGCCCTCAATACCTGCCAACCGCTAACTATCGGCCTCTCACTCGTCTATCTGCCCCTCAATTGGAAAACCCCGGTACCCTCCCCCCCCATGAGGAGACACCTCCCCATCGATGAACTCGCCCATATCGCTTTTCCCTTGGCCCAAGGGCTCTCGTGTTCCTCTCAGATTGCGAAGTCTGCCCTCCCCACTTCAGAGAACACACCCTCCCCGACCCTTATGGCCCAAACTTACACCACCCTCAGAGCGAAGGCCCAGGCCCTGCTCCTACAAGACTGGGATGATTCCTTTCCAGCCCCCTCCAGCCACCCCTACCCTGCCTCCCTGGCCCCCCACCCTTTCATGGGTCTGGACAAGTTTGCTGCAAGCCGTATCCACCAAATGCCCTCTGGCAAGAGCTACCTTTAGGCCTACCCCACCTGGCGCAACGATCCCGACTGCTCAACCACTTGCCCTCGGTGTCAAGAAGCCCCTGAAATCTTCGAACATGCCATCCTAGACTGCCCTGCCAGGGCTGACGCTAGACTCCGTCATCTAAGCACAGTCGAAAGCCTCTCGTCCTAGAGCCCAATATGGAACCTCCCCCAATCCCTCTCAGCGCTCCGCCATCACATCCTAGACACTCAGACCGGATTTCCGCCCAGCAACTCCCTCACCCCACCCTTAAAAACATCTCACCCTCTGAACCTCTTCCCAACAGCCCCCCCTACATTCCCCCCCCTATGACCGTTAGTTCAGCAGGTGGTACTTTCCTTTGTACAGAATGACTTGGGAAGTGTGATGGATTTTCCCTATGTATTATGTTTTTCACAGACGAAGCCGGCGGTTTTGGCTTCCTTACGTAGTACTATCAAGGTGTGGGAAATAGTTTCTTTTGTTGTAGGTTTTTTTGCTTTGTAGGTTTTGTTTTTTCTATAGCTACCACTACACGAAGCTTTTTGTACCTTAAAACAATAAACGCATGATATATATAAAAAAAAAAAAGAAAAAGCCTCTTCGGTTGACCACGAACCATCTCCTCCACACACCCAGCGATTGAAATCTCAACACCATGAGAAATCATCGTCAACATCCACCACCCGCACTCTCAGTGAGCTGCACATCCTCCACTCTGCACTTGCTTTATTTCTTCCCTTAGCTTTTGCACAGTCAGTAACCCCTCCTCATACTCACTTGTCATTGCAGCTTTGGGCAATCTCTAAAGTAGTGGCACTGGTGGCCTTGCTTTCTGGTATCGCACTCCCTCCTGAACGCTTCGGTCAGTAGGGTCGCATCACGAAAAGTCATGACCCCTTGGTGGTACTTGACTCCTGCATCACTGTCCTAAGTCTACCCCTCCTATACTCCGGTCGGTTTCGTCCCGTGGCTCGGTTACAGCCAACATCCTCTTCACGCTAGCGGCTCATTCTTTTGCCAAGGCACCTCTCACCGCTGGTATGCTTAGTGCCTACAGTACCGCCCATCCCCGGTGACCGGCTCCGTCACACCCCTCGGTTACGCTCAGTCATGGTATTGCACTACCTCCTTCAACGATGTCAATGCCTTGGGTTACAGAGTAATGTGCTAGGTTCGCCTGGTTTTGACACATTTGCGGGGCAGATCTTGATTTGATTTCTTTTATCCCCTTCCGGCCCCCTGATTGTTATTTTTGTTAGTTTTGGATAGGTCTTTACGGTCGGGTTTCTGTTAGAGCACTTTTGGGATATGAATAGAGTTTCTTTTGTTACTTTGTTTTAAAAGGGCAGGATTTTTCGGGGCCAGTTTTTCTGTTGTTTCCTGCTTACTATGTTTGGTGAATTTTTCTTGTCATCCGCTTAGCCGGCAGGGGTTTTTTGTCTTCGCGGTAGGTTCATGCGGTTGGTTCTATACCAGAGGGACTTAGAATGATGGTTTTTTCCGGTGGTCCGAGGAGGATTTCTTTTCACAAAGGGTTTTTCTGTACCATAGCTTACCGCTGCACATAGTCTTTATACTATAGATAGTTGAAATCGAAGCACATGATACAAAAAAAAAAAAGAAAAAAAGGCCTCTTCAGTTGAGAGTTCTTCATGCAACCATCTAAGCTATTTTCCTAATAATATACTTTTATCTTTACAATTTGCACTACCTGGTTGAGACTATAGTATCTCTCACGAACTTAGCGATATATCATACGAGACAGGAGTCTGTATACTCAGCTGTCATTATTTGTACAAACTCAGAGAAGTGTGATTAGTATTCAGAATAGTGGTTATCTGCTGCAAGTATCACCTGAAGGGAAGAGGATAGTAATACAAGGTTTCCTCCTTGTTCTAGGATTTTAAAAAAGCTGTAGAGTTTGGGGGCTACCTTCTTCGAAGGGTGTTTTGTATGAATATTTTTTGTATTGAGTATAATCAGATCTCCAATTTTGAAGTCTGGTTGTTGCTTAGCCTTTCGATCGTGATATCGTCCTATGGCTTGCTTTGTCTTCTCGCAGGATTCTCTTGCTTATTGATTTATCATTTGCATCCAGCGAGCATACATATTGGCTTCTAGATTTTGGGCTTCTGGTTCTTTTAACCATTCAGTCTGAGGATGATAACTGTAGTTTGCGAAGAAGGGGGTCATTTTGTATGCGGTGGTGGTCAAGTTATTGTAAGCCAACTCGGCGAGGGGTAAAAGGGGGTACCAATTATCCTGATCATAGTTGACAAATATTCGGAGGTAGCCTCCAAGTATTTAGTTGACCCCTTCCATTTACCCGCCACCCTGAGGATGGTACACTGTCGAGATCCTTCATTTAATGTTGAGTTTTGTGCACAATGATTCCCAAAATTCGCCAGCAAACTTCGCATCTATATCCAAAATCATTTCTGAGGGTAGCTCGTAGTGTTTCCATACTTCTTCAAGAAATGCTCCTGCCACATGTCTTACAGATGCTTTTTCTTCTAATCTGATAAAATGTGCCATTTTTGTGATCCGGTCTACTACGACCATAATCTCTGTATATCATGACGAATTTGGTAGTTGAGTAATAAAGTCTACCGAAGTTGAAGCCCAAGCTGTGAATGGTACTTGTAAGGGTTCAAGTAAACCGAATCGTGCATGTCTTGGAGACTGAGCTTGTTGGCAAGTAGTACAGAATCGTACATAGTCATTAACCCAGTTGGTGAGTCCTTTCTAGTAGAAATCTCTGGTACCGATTTTGAGTGTCTTATCTTGTCCGAAGTGTCCTGCTACTTGTGAGTTGTGATATCCAGTGGTGATGAGTGTTTGCAGGTCTTCATTTGCTGGAATATATAGTTAGTTCTTGTAGTAAAGTAGGTCATCAGCATTAGGAAAATGTTTTTGCACGGTCCAGGGTGATCCTGAACGCTCCTGAACCACCAGGCGGGGTTACGGTCCCCATGGTCCTTCCTGGTCTGCGCTGAGCCACCCTGGTCCACTTTGTATAACCAAGGTGTGCAAAAGCGGACCAGCGTGGACCAGCACGGACCAGAGAGCACCAGGGGGACAGTAACCCCCTCTGGTGGACCAGGACGTGTTTTTACATTTTCCTGACGAGATGGAATCTATTGCTTCCGCAATTCCTTTCCTTCTCTTATTATAGTTTCCAATTCTTCCTTTCTCTACAGCTAATTTTCATCTTCCTTTGCCACCTGTCGAACTTTTTCCAAAATTTCAGTCTCGAACTTCTTAAGTTTGCCTTTGCAATAATAGTGTTAGACAATAGGACTTGTCCTTTTTGAAGTATTGGGTGGTGGTTGATATCAGAGATATCATAAAATTCGTGTGTGCTACCCGAATAGAGAAAGCATATCATTGGTTGAGTTTCTTTCAACTCCAATCCTCATCCCGAGCTGCCAAATCCTTGTCCTACTCTTGCTGTTTCATCCATCTCATCCACCTCTATCTAGTCTTGGTTATCTATTCTTTCCACTACGAGTTGCGCAATGCCATCTCCTTTCTGAATCTCAAAATCTGAAGAGTCATGATTAACAAGAAGGAATTTGGCTTCATCTCTGTGGTCTGTGTCGATAACTCCAGCATCTAATTATATAGCTGCGGTTGCCAAGCCACTTCTTGGTGCAATGCAACTGTAACTACTACTTGAAACTGCAATAGCTAATCCGGTTTGAACAAGATGTGAGATGTTAGCTGGGATCTTTAAGGTTTCGATACTGTAGAGGTCATGTCCAACCATAAGTTTGGATTCTCGAGTTGGAATTCTTGTGTTTTCTGAAAGTCTTTGAACTCATATATGGTTTTTGGTTTATGACTAAGGAATTTGCTAATAGAAAGGTGAAGAGGTTTTGCCCCAAATAATCGCAATTTGGAATTTGCGGAAGTGTTTAGGTTATAGAATTTGCTGTTCACGATACATAGCTCCTTCTTCAGGGCTGTACTCTAGCTGTCTGCTTAAAGCATCAGGTTTACCTCCTTTTGATCCTGGTCGATAGATAATAATAAAATTGAAGTCGCATAATTTCTGTGCCCAAGGAATTTGACGTGCCATCTATACTTTTGTGGTCAGAAAGTATTGATGATTCTGATGATCGGCATAGACTGTAATTGGCTTTTCCATTCCTTAGAGTTAATCTTTCCATTCCATAAAGGCAACGAGAATAGAAAACAATTCCTTATCGTAGATGTCATAGTTTATTTCTGCCAAGTTGAGTTTTCAAGAGTGGAATGCAACCGTGTGTAATCATTTCTCTTGAAACTCTGAGAGCATGCAGCTAAGGGTATAATCGCTTGCATCAGTCTCAACAACTATATCACCTTCTGAGTGAAAGTGACATAGGATCGGGGCTGTAACAAAGCATCGCTTAAGAGATTTGATGTCCTCATGCTGAACCTTTCCCCATACAAAACTTCAGTTTTCTCCCTTTCACAGATTGGTGATCGAGGTGCAAATCTCCGAGAAGTTTTTGATAAATCGTGGTTAGAAATTTGCAAATCCAATTTAAATGTGGAAATCCTCTACTGATGTCAGAGGTTTCCAAGCCTTAATTGTCTCTACCTTTTTTTCATTCATCGTAACTCCTGCTGTTGTCACAACATATCCAAGAGAATCAACTGATTTAACATGGAATGTACTGTTTTCTAATGATACTGCTTTCTGGTATTCCTGCAAATACTGTAAGACTTTTCAAACCAGAGAGATATATTCCGTGGGCGATGTCAAATATATTAGGATATCGTCCATATATACGATAACTCCCTGGTCAAGAAATTCATGGAGAATTTCATTCATCATAGTCTAAAAGGTTGCTAGTGCGTTGACAAGACCAAAAGGCATGACCTTATATTCATAAAGGCTAGATTGAGTTTGAAAAGAATACGTGCTCCGGCTGGAAACTTGCTTGCAGTAATTTTCCCTTTTTTGTCATATTGGTGATATAGGAATGGAGAGCTTGGAGTTGTTTTTCAGACAAGAGGTATATAGAACTCCATGGTGGTTGCATATCAGGTTTGAGGTCAATCACATGGTCAAAGATACGACGAGGAGCTAGTTTCTCTGCTATTAATAAGTAGAATAAATCGAGATAGTCGTGGTAGAATTTAGATAGACGATTAATAATAGTAACTTTCTCGTCATCTTCTCTTGTGATTCATCCTATAACTACTGTTTTAGGATTAGTAAGAACCTCTTCATCCCATTCAACTGAAATTCCTTTATCTTCTGGCAACAAATGTGATTGACAGCACTCTGCATTAAATGACCAAGCATTCTCATCTGCAATATTGCTGATTGAGTATTCCTGATGCCACCATCCGAATGGTATGATCATACGATATTTGCCTGCAGGAGCTATTTTGCAGGAAATGAGAGAGAGGTAATAGTTTTTTCCTATTTCCAGGTAGAGAGGATGAGTGTAGTGTGATTCGCCGGAGGAGATAGTCTTGCCAGTAAAGCCCTGGATCTGTATTGCATCGTATCAAGATTTGTAAGGTATGTGAAAGTCAGGAACGATTTCTTGCCTAAGAAGGAAAATATTTGATCAGGAGTCTAATAAGACTGGAATCCGATAGCGATTTCCAAGGATATAAATGTGTGCGTGTCCTTTCGGACAGTTGTAACACAGAGGTTCTTGGACAATAGTTTTTTCCGTTTGCCGGATGGAACAGGAAATTTCTTGGCTCATTTAGAAGTCATGTTGATTTGTTGTCGTAAGGTATTTATAACAACGCCTACGTAGTTTCTACCACTTAGGTCTCTCAGAGAAACTAAATTTAAATATAATAATTAAAAATTATCTTTATATTGCCGGCAGTCTACAACAAGTGGTCTTTACCCCATACCAAGAGGTTCCGAAAAACATAAAAGAAATTCACAAAGGAGTGGGAAACTTAGCTTTCTTTTTTTTCTGTTTTTTTTTCTCTTTTTTTTTTCCTTTTGGGGTTGCACCATTGCTACCCATACCTTAGGATACTTTGACGCAACATAAAAGAAAGTGAGCCCGCTCCTTTTCTATAGGTTCTCTTTCTTCCCCAGCTTCCTGGAAAAGTAATTGGCCAGAATGCCCTCGGTCTTGTTCACTTACCAGTGGCCTTCTTTTAGGTCACACTACCTGGGGGGGGAGGAAGGAGAGTAGTGAGAGTCTATAGTTGATACTCGCCGAAGGAAGTTTCCCTTTATTACAATCGGCTTTCCTTCGGGCGATACTTGCAGCAGGTAACCACTATCCTCGATAGCGATCACACTTTCCTAAGTTTGTACGAACAATGACAGCTGAGTATACAGACTCCTGTCTCGTACGATTATATCACTAAGCTCGTGAGAGATACTATGTCCTTGGCCCGGTAGTGTAAAGTGTAGGGATAAAAGTATATTGTTAGAAAATAGCTTAGATGGTTGCGGGAAGAACTCTCAACCAAGAGGCCATAAGGGTCCTCTTTTTGTACCTGTTCTTCCCACAACCCATGACTCATCCTTCGCGTCACGCACCCCTATGACTCATAGTGAGTCATAGTGTGAAATCCATCAGCTGACTCCTATGAGTCACTGTGCAATACTTAATCAACCAATCAAAACACAATAAACATATCATGTGCGCAACTTGCGTCATATGCGTGAAACCCATGACTTATAACCATGAGTCATGTGCGAAAGTCATAATCATATGACCATAATTCTGAGTCATGTCAAAGTCAAAAACCAATTATAATAAAGGAATAACACGCTATCGCGTGGTCATGTGAAATACTCAACCCTATGATTCACAAGTGTAAATCATGTGAAAACCTCTTTGACTAGTCACCATTTGTGACACCCATTCTCTCCCCCGGGGTGGGGGGTTATTTTGCAAACAGAGTGTAACTTTTGCATAACGGTGGCAACTTTCATCTGGTAAACAAAAGTTAAAAACAATTTTTTAGTCTGATAGTTTCGCAAGCTTTATTTCTTTGACAACCTCAGATGTCTTTTTTGATCATATCAAACCTTTGTTGATTCCTGCCAGACCTAAAAAATATGTTTTCCTGCTTGCTTCTCAAGATCAAGGTAAGCGCCACTTCATTATCATTCTTAACTAGTCAGTTGGCCCCAATATCTGTCCACTAAGTCAGTTTGATTCGGATTTATGGAGCTATGGAGCCCAACAGGTATTGGTAAACCGTTTTATCGCATCTTGGTATACCATAATTCTCAAATAAGCAAAAGAGAGGATCGATGAATCTGGTTGACTTTATGGGTGGGTTTTGGGTGCGGAGGTGGTTGCTGCACACCAAAGGTTGTTGTTCGCTGTAGGAACGGGGGTTTTGTCTTATCCTGTCCCTTATTGTTTAAAAAGGTTAGTGCCATGAAAGCTTGTCTTCTGCACTTCTGCTACCGGTGGTTGTCAAGATGGCAACTAGTGCAACAGTTCTCCTTTTTCGTTGTGCTACTAGTTCATCGGAAATTCCTTTATGTGCCTCCTTCCAGTCAGTATGTTCCTCTTTAGAATCATGTTTTGCCTGCGCAAGTGTCGTCCAAAGAGCCTTCCATCTGGAAGCATATTCTTTTCGACCATTATCGGTAAAACTATCTGTTCCCTTCTTTGAGTTAAAACCTTTATCATTGTTGACTTCTTGTTTTCGCTTAGTCATCGCCATTTGTGTAGTGATTATCGATTTCGATATTTTTGGCCAGTGGAGAAGTTTCTCCTCTTGTCTTCCAATATCCTGAAGAATCTCCATTCATTCTTCATCATTAGCAAACTTAAAGTAAGCAAGTAGCCTAAGAATATCCTCAGGGAGTTTACTTTCCACTCTTACCCTCTATCCTATTCTAGTAAGGCCTGCTTTGATGTTCAGGATTTCGAGAAAAAGAATGTAGGTATCAATTCTGCTCTTGTATGTAACTTTATTCATTTCCTCAAAAGCTCTTCGTTCTTCTTCGATTCCGATATATCCTTTTGTTATTTCTTGTCAGAATCGCTCCCATGTGGAATAGGTAGGGTCTCGAGTGTAACCACCTAAACCCCCCATGACCTTCCAGTATTTCTCTGAAAAAGGTGCAATCTTATTGCCCTTTGTTTTACCGAGAGTAAACACAATTCGATAGCTTCAATCTTCCCATTGCGTAGGATTGCAGTCAAAATAATCTTCGCAAGCTGTCAACCAGTTTCGTACGTCCTAGTTGTCTTCTCCCTAAGAGAAATAAGAAGATTCAATAATCTGTTCTAATAGTTGCTGCAGTTCGCTGATGCTTCGAAAGAATTCTAGCACAGCTCTGGTACACGGGGAAACATCTCTGGGAATGGGTGTTTTCCGAGAAGCGCCAGAGGGCCTGCTGCCCTTTCTCCCTTGGTCGTCTTCTCTATCGTAATTATCATCATCAGAGTCACCAGGGTTTGGATCTCCACCAGTATTACGTGGTGGTGGTGGGGGTGGTGGTTAGTTTATTGCTTCTCTCCCTTGGACTGCCTTTCCTTTATCTTGAGGAGTTGATGCTGAGTTTTTTGTTTTGTTGGTAATATTACGTATTTCCAAGGGGTTTGACCGACCTCGGTTGGAGGGTCCAGGTTTGTCATCTACCACAACCGAAGTAGTCACTGAATAAGGTATTAATTGGGCTTCCTATTTTTGGACAAGGTTGTCAATTGCGGTTTGTGATTCTTTAGCCTGTTAATTTAAGATCGCTTGTGCTTTCTTGTGATTATTCTTGAATTGGGCAGCAGTAATTTCATACTGTCATTTTAACATTTTTGCTGCTTTGATTTTGTATTTCTCAAGTTCCTTTTTCCATCTATCCTCTTGCTGATCAAATCGGCGTTTCAGAAAGAATAATTGTTCAGTTACTTTGAGGTCTCAACTTTGGGAATCCTCATTATTACCAGCATGTTGCTCTTGTTGTAGCCTAAAAATATCTCAGACTTCTTCTCTTAACCAATCTTATTCTACCTTCATCGCACTTTAGAGTTGTACTAGATATTGTCGGTGTTCGGTGAATTCTGCTTGAGTAACTTCCTCATTTCTGGCTAAGTGTGTATCGAACAGTCGGAGGTTGGTATATGCTACCTGAATCTCGGCCGTAAAGCTACTTAGGGCAAGATGTGTTTGATCCTGGCTTTCCTCGATTTCTCCAAGGATGAACCGAAAAGCCTCTGCTCATTGGGTTCTGAATTCCACATAGGGGTTGGAGCGAATTCTGGAAGGTCTTCATGAACTCAAACTTGATGTTGCAAGGAAATCTGAACCTGTTCTACTCAGGGCAAAGGACCAGCTAGTAGGAGTATTTGAGTTATATGTAGGTGGTACCGATCCTGTTGGTGTGGAACTGTTATCACTAGTATCCAGTAGATCGGTAGGTGGTGGAACAGGGGAGTCTGGTTGTCGTTGATCAGACATGATAAAAAGGTATGTAATATTGAGGGAAAGTAACACTCAATAGTTGCAGAGGGTAGGCTAATGTTTTGCTATAGTAAAAGCTTTAGTATAGCTTTGATAGATTCGGAAATTGTAATTTTATTTCTTATCATGAATGTTGCAAATCCTTCGAAGTGCTATGTTTCGCAGGTTCCTTTCATAGTCTGGAGAATAGATGGAAAAAGTTTATATAGAATAGCTCATTTGCACTTCTTGAGAGAAGGGCACTGGAAGAAACTATTGCAATCGTAATATTGCCTTGGCATGGGAGGGGTTACTGTATCATCGAGGAGCCTTGGTGACTCGAGAGTATCAATATAGTAATACGGGGTAACTAACTCAAAGGAATAGAGAGAGCTAGGCCATATACTATTCGAGATAACGGAGAGAAGTTAGAAAGGCTCGAGTAATGATGGTTTGATATAAGTAAGGTAATAAAGTAGAAGTTCTCGAATTTTAAACTTAATAACTTGTTATATTATTAAGATCTCTTCTCTATTGCTTGATTTTCTCAAACTCTGAGGAATAGCTCTTACTACTTACACTAAATTCTCGCTACTTCTTGTTTCCTAATAATCATGTATCTTTCTAAGATTTCAGCTTTGTCAATGGAAGTGCAAATACTGTGTGATCCTAAATAATTGCCCGACTTGAACTCAGAGAACTCCCGACAGCTATTTTATCTGAGTGTATTCCCACTCCACCAGTACATAGTCTTCGATCTCTTCCTCCTAATTGACTAAGTAAATATATGCGGTCGCAATGCCAACATACCAATAGTCTTTTATCATGAACTATCAAGTGATCAGCTCGAATAGCCAGATGATAACACGTAATGCATAATATGCATATACACCGGATAAGCAATATAGTATTCTCACTTTATCTTTCCAATCAGTAATCAGCTTCATAGAACGTGAGCTCATCCGGTATCCTGAGTAGTTAACATAGATGCCTATAGTTGCTCCTACTGTCGTGAGTTGAGGTTGGACATATGCTCTTCCATCGCGGGAGCGTAGCCTCTACTAATTCTACTGGCGAGCTATTCTTGTATGCGTAACAATCACTCACGTCAAGATGTACAGCAAGTAGGAGAAACAGAGCTTGGCGAGTGATATATCAGGATGCAGTGCCTGTGCATCAGATGCATATTATATTTTTGCTAATACTGACAGACAGTAGAGTTCTTACAGAGGGGTTTAATGTGGCCAAACCTGTAGCAATTGAAGTCTTGACTCTTAATGGAGGTTAGGTAGGCTCGATTGATAGTGCGGTTCTTAGCAAATAAGAGAATTTTTGGAGCATCAATTATATGCCAGGTGTATTTGGCAATCATATGAATAATAATAGATAAGGTATTTTCTTAAATATTCTATACTTCCAAGTCAGGATTCAGAAATTTGGAGCGAGTTATAATCAAGTTTTTAGCATTGTCAATACCTTTTTCCAGGGTGAAGAGAAGGTCGCTATTATTATCTAGCTGCGTATGAATGGGCAGACTGTAAATGGAGAACTGTATATCAGTAGGAGTAATGTGAAAAAGCTCTCTGAGGTTGGAAGTATCTAGGAAGCCTCGATTGAGTCTGGTAGAGAAGGTATCAAAAAAGTGGGTATAGGAGTCAGTGGGAACAGCAGTATCGGTAACCACAAGGGAGACTACACCATTAGAGTTAACAGATATCCTGAATAGTTTTGGTGAGTTCAGACAGAGCTTTCTGGAGCACAGAGGTGGTGATATTAGGAAGACAAATACATATATTGGCTTCATCTAAGTGTGGATAGCCTTCATTACAGAACCTCCAGAGCCACAAAAAATAAAGGTCACTGGTGAAATTCCATATCCTAGTCCGCATACCACCCCAGAGTGGGGCATATTTTCACCTTGCTTCCCCCGTACCTAGGGCTAGAACCTTGCCCCACCCCTGTCCCGGACAGGGTCTTGTCGAATTTTGGTAGTAAAAAATGTTAGCCTGTACAGGAAATGGGTGGGGTGGGGCCCCAAAAAGGGACAGAGTCAGGAGAAGAGCGAAAATACGCCCCAGGGTCTTGTGTAATGGTGGAGCCTCTGAGGGCAAAACCTGTCCCATCCCACCCCCTAATGAACGCTAGAAAGGGGGCTTGAGAGAGGTAAGGGGCAAAGAACCCTGTGGCAGTATTGGACAGAGGAGCAGGACCTTTAGAGAAGGCATCCTGAGCGACAGCTACAATATTGTAGGTAGTGGTGGTAGTAGCAAACTTCTTTTCCTTTGTCTTAGTCTTAGCCTTATTGGCTCTGACGGTAGCATCAAACTGAAAGGTACCACTATAAATGACCTGAGCATAAAAGCAAGACGGGGAAGGGGACTGGATCTGCATGGGTATTGGAAGCCACAAGAGGAGGAGAGATGGTGAAGCCTGAGGGGCCTGGGTCAGAGGAAAAAGGGGTACGCAGAGGCAGAGTCTGGGCACTCTGAAGGGAGGATAAGGGCTGGGGTAGAAACTATTCTATGTGACAGGTCATGTAGAGCAACCTAAACTTTCCAGAGTTGTTCATTAGTATAGAAGTTGATAACCTGAGATGGCAGGTCATGTACTTTGATATAGAGCTCCTCCAACTGGGAGGCAAGTGAAGTGATTAGATGGAAAGATGCACAGACACGGAGGAAGGCACTTTGACCTGAAGTAAGTCCCTCAGACTCTTGTGGAGATATAGAGGGTAGCTGGTTCAGGGAAAGGTACATCAGGAAAAAAAGTATCTTGCCTCAGATATGTGAGCATTGGACTCTGACGCAAGCGACATCGCTTGTACGTTTCCTGTATCAGGTGGAACCTGACTTGCGTTACAACAGATACAAGCATCCTGCACTTCCTGGGTTGCCTGGCAATGCTCTTGCTCTCATAACGTTACCTCACGTCATACTAACGCCCTGTCAAAACCTTAGCTCCAGTTCACCATCATGATGGCGCCAGCTTCACATTGCCTCTTCTGCATGCCCTAACGTATTTTCTCATATTATCTCTGACACCAGCCGGCACCTCAGTTCAGAATTTCACATGTGCAGGGCAAACTAGCTAGTAGTATAATAGTTTCTTACTCTTTATTTTCTAGACAATTGGTTCTATATACATATGCAGCCTGACGATGTGCTTGCACCTGTAAAATGCCATTTAGTAAATTGTAGTGAGTATCTCCTGACTTCTTCACCACAATTCGGTAGATGGCATTTTTTTATCCCTGCAGCCCTGCATGCTATGATGCACAGCCAGCCAGCAAGGTGCCCCCCCCCCCAGTATGCTGATTCCTTAATATCCTTTGTTGAATGTTCTTAAATCAATACAGCTATTAACCAGTCAGTGCCCTTCCCCCTCGGGGATCAGGTACCCTAGGCTGAGAGTTGTATCTACATCAACTATAGTAAACTCTTGAGCGTTCCCTCTCATCTGCACTATAACAAGGCCATGAATGTCCTAGAGGAATCCTGAGTTGACGGTACTGAATATCCGAATAGCTGTCATCCAACAGACAGTATTCCTACTGATGAGGTCCCTGATTTTGAGTAGTGTCACGAGCCCTGCCAGCAGATAGCCCCTCAGAGCACCATACATCTCTTGAGTACCAACCTGAACCTAAACCTAATCATTGTGATTGCACTGGTTCTTGAAGTGTAGCGTGCCTCTGTATCATGGACGGTGCATATCATAAATATCATATTCTTGAAACGCTAGAAACTGGATTTCGAGTTGCTTTAGTAGTTAAACCTGGCATGATTGAAGTATCACATGATCATTAGGAAGCTGGTCCACTGTAGCTAGCTTACTCCGGCTATATCAGATGAATTCGCAATATATTGTATCGAGAGAGAATGCTGATACCTTGCTAAAATCTATGATGTTGAGTACGTCATCACGACGTCCTTTGAGGATCCTCCTAGTACAGTCGACCGGCATTGTTACAGCACTCATTCTGCTCTCTAAATGTCGTCAGACATCTGCAGAGAGATTTGCTGCCTGGCGTCGAAGAGATTCGAGGTTGAATAACCTCATTCAATACTCTGCTGATGACTGTAGCTATGGATGATTTAGCTCGCGGCATTATTTTTATTTGATTGTTGTTATCCATCCTTGATTTGTTCCTTGTGAGCAAGCTCTCTAAACTTCATGGAATATATCGCTATATTGCCAAACTGGCATATATGATCAGTAAAATGACTTAGTATATGTATCTTGATAAAGTTGAAATGCAATTCGCTATGGATTAAGTTCATACGTGGCTATTGCTCTTTTTCACGATCGTCGTCAAAGATCTGGCGCCGTTTACAGGGAGCCATAGTCTGCCTCATTTGTATTCCCTGATATCCTATTTCCTTCCATTGCTCGTCAACCTAGGCCAGTGTAGGCTTAGTTACTCAAAACGCCAAAAAGATACCTTTCGTCTTGTGAAATCAGTTCATCTAATCATCCATATAACCTATGGTGTCAGACATGTACCTTCGGTATTGTGCCATTATATTGAAGTCAACAAGGGCTCTGACGTATCCGAGACCATGTTTGA
>NESQ01000554.1:0-43092 GCA_003070745.1 Tuber borchii | reverse complement strand
ATTTTGACCTTGTACAGCCTATTTGCGACGAAGAACGGCATGCACGAATCCCTCAGCCTGCCGAGTCTGACCTAACCTCCAATCTACTCGGGGAAGAATTTAGTACGGCTGACACGAATATTGAAGCAAATGAGTTCGATCTCTACGTAAACGCTGCCGATTCGGACGTGGAAAGTCTTAATTATTCAGACACTGAGGAAAGCACACCATTGGTTGGACTACCGATACCGACGACGCACCCCACTGCGGGAAGGTCACTACGGGACGTTGTACAGTCCGAAAGATCTGAAGATGAGATGTGGTCACCATTCAGAAGCAAGAAGGACTTTGAGCTTGCTCGGTGGTTTATTGAAGCAAAGGTACCAAAGGATCACATGGATAGATATTTCAAGAAGGACTTGGGGCCTGAGGGCAGTAATATTAACTCTGGTTATCGGCTCCTTGATGCCGTTGATCAGTTGGAATCAGGTATGGGAATGAAGAGCTGGAAAGAGGGGTTTGTATCGTTTAGCGAAGCTGTAAGTAAATGGACCCTACAACGTCCTATTCTAACCGAAAGTAGGAAATTTCGGACGAGGAAGGACCAGACGAAGCTTCCGTAAAACAGAAATTCTTTTTCCGCAATCCTATTGATTGTGCTAAATATTTACTTGGTCAAAGATGTTTTGCTCAAGATTTAGTTTACGCCCCTGTGAAGGAATGAATAGCGAAGAACCACTCAGAGAGTTTATTCGGAGATGCATACCGCTGATTGGTGGTGGGAGACACAGGTAGGTTCAAATACGACGTTCCACGGCCTTCCATACCGTTTACTAGGACACAAAATTAACAGCCAGCAGGATGAATTACCGGATGGAGCAACACTCGTACCAATCATATGTTCCTCAGACGTTACTTGTTTGACCAATTTCTCGGGAGATAAGAAAGCCTGGCCAATCTACATGACAATTGGAAATATCCTATCGAGTACACGGAATAAACCTCGAAACATGCAACCGTTCTTTTGGCGCTTTTGCCCGTCCCCCAAAGATGCTGGCGTAGCAGCAAGAGATGCACGGCAAGGCAGGTCAACAATGAGATTCTTTGTGATTTCATGGAAGCGATCTTTGCACCAATTGTTGCACTAGGGAACTCCGGACTTGAGGTTGAATGCGCCGATGGAAAGGTCCGATTGTGTTTCTTACGCCTCTCGGCGTGGATTGCGGATCACTTGGAAAATGTAACATTGCACGGTATTCAACAAAATCAGTGCGATGTCTGTGATGTTCGACCGGAACAGCTAGGGTCCCATTTGAGACGTTCTGCAGCCAGACGAGATTATAGGAAATCCCAACATCTCTTCAACAAATACTGTGAAAACGACCAGCAGGCCAAGCAACAACTTACAGATTGTGGTTTCAAATTGCTTCCTAGCGTCTTTTGGGGGCTTCCGAACGTTCAGCAATCCGATCTGCCCAAACCAGATATTCTCCATGTCGTGTACCTGGGAATATTCGAAACACACCTTATGAAATGGGTTATCGGATTTCTAAAGAAATACAAACGGCTACAAGCATTCGATGCTATCTGGAAGAGTTTAGATGTTTATCCTGGCTATTCCGCGCCGAACAAAGAGTATAGTCGGATCTCTCAGTGGACCGGAAAAGAGATGAAGAATCTGGTTAAAGTGATACTACCATGTTTTGCAGCCTCCCTACGTCGTCCGAGTGCTGCAGAACTGTCCCATATTCACCAAAGCTCTAACCTGTGTCCGGTCGATTGTCGACTTTACTCTAATGTCACAATATACAAGCCATACCGATGAGACGATTCAATACCTCGAACAGTTCCTTAAGGCCTTTCCTGATCACAAAGTTGTTTTTAAGGAGTACCGAAAGGATAAGTCCACTGCCAGGAAAGTGAGAGAGGTCACAGCCAGAATTCGAGGTGAGCATAGTGAAGTACTTAATCAACACCGCCTTTTGGGGGCTACATTTGCCAAAAGACGTCGGATTGCGGACGAGCAACGTCGCGATTTAGATGGAATTGTTGCAGATATATATGATGAGGATGTAGACTTTAACTTTGTTAAGATACATCTGTTGAGTCACTTCGGGGACCATATACGGCGCTTTGGGAACATTCAAATGTATTCTACCGAGTCGGGTGAAACAAGTCACAAAACAATGATCAAGGAGGGCTATCAGCGGTCAAATAAAAACGATGCAAGCCAACAAATACTACGATCATATTCTAGACTTGACAGCTTCAAAATTCATGAAATGAATATCCAAGCGGATCTATCGCGTCCGATTCGAGACGAAGTACGCGACAAACAGCACAAACGGCAAGTCGGTTCAGTAACTAAACAACCAATGGGTTTCACACCAACCGTGGAAACCATTTCCCAGCTCTACGAGAGTTTGAGAAATATTCCGGACCTTTTAATGGATTATTATCGACGGAAGTCGTCTGTGAGCCAACATTTTGATGTGGATTCGGTTAAAGAGTTTCCAGTTGAAATATGTCGGCTTTTACGTGTCCCGGTAGAGAACTTTCAGGACGAGAGACAGGTCACTTGGCACCTTCTTCGGTGTACCGGAACCCAGCGTTGGAGGTCAACAGGGCAGAGCAGGAATGATTGGGTATGGGTGGATTCGGGTAATAGAAGTATTTATGGAGCACTAAAAGGCTGTTATCCGGCCCGCTTGGTTTCGATAATGAAAGTTCGAGACCCAAGAACGGGTTTAGTAGATAGACTGGTATTAGTAGATAGACTATATGTTGAGAACTCGGGGAAGCTCAGCGATATAACGGGACTTGTTACCGCTACTTTGGGGACGGCGAAAGGCCCAAATGGAACAACCGAGATAGTCGTTAGTATCAAACGGATCATGGGCATGGCGCATTTAGTACCCGAGACTAGTGGTAAGGATAACAACCGCTGGTATGTAAATAGTAGGATTGATTTAGAAACATTTAATAGAATTTATTGAAAACTTTACAGTAGAAAGAAAGAAACAAAGAATGGTATGAAGGGGACGCGTAGCGGTGCATTTTGAGACACCTAAGGATATCGATGGTGAACTAACCGAGGCGACAAATAGGAGTGGTACAGAAAGGCAAAGCGAATCATGAATGTCAGGAGAAGGACGAGAGAAGGCACAAAAGATACGGGCTTCAGTGAAATAAAACAGATTTGGCACGCATACTTTGGAAACAGAAGGGTGTGTGGGGCCGGTACATGGGTAGAGAGTAGATGTTATGACCTGAAGAACGTCCCCCAGGGGACGAAATCCATAACGGAGAAATCAAGGGGAAGAGAGAGAGAGCAAAGTGCGATATGGGACACTGAGAGAGACGAGGTTGTTCCGGACGCGCACCAGGAGTAGAGAGTGCATGTTATGACGTGAAGAACGTCCCCAGGGGGACGAAATCCATAACGGAGAAATCAAGGGGAAGGGAGAGCGCTAAGGGCGTGATGGGGCGCTGAGACAGGCAAGGTTGTTCCGGACGCGCACAGGTACCAAGCGGACGCACAACAGCCAAAATGGCCTGGATAGAAATGCAAAAAAAAACAGGGGTCAGTTAAGCGAGACCTCCTCGCTAGTGGAGCAAGCTAGGGGCCACCTGCAAAAGAGGACGATAAATGGCGCCGAAGGCATGTATGGAGCTTTCAGAAGGCCTGTTGGGTCTTTAGGAAAGGCGGTAAATGTATGAGGGACAGGAGGGACCAGGGGAGGTGGTATTACTAGCAGATACAGGGAGATATGTAGGTAATACATGAGGGAGAATTTTTTTTGCTGATGTACCTGAGTGGGGGAGAGGACCCTACGGCATGGGTCCCAGGAAAAGAGCCCTATATGGAGGGGCTATGAAGAAACTGGAATCCGGACAAACTACACGATCAACAAAAGACAAGGACTGGAACTCTTTACTGGGACATCGAGTCAAAATACAAGAACAGGACGACATCCGGCAAAATATCCATGAGCGATATAGAAGATACAAAATAAATACCAAGGACAGCCAGTCAAGAAGAAAGCAACCGAACCCCAAAATCAAATCTCTCTTTTTTTCCTGAGTACTACACCCTATGGAGGGGGAAAGGGGGGCTCGGAGGGTAGCTCTGTGGGACCAGAGCAGGGAAGAAAGGAGCTAGTAAGGGGGTCAGGGGGCCAGAGAGAAGCGAAGACGAATGAAGTATGAATGAACCTATCCACAACAAGGTTCAATGAGAACGATATCAACGAGCGAACGAGAGAGAAGCGAAGACGAATAAAGTACAAATGAACCTATCAACAACAAGGTTCAATGAGAATGATATCGACAAGCGAACGAGAGAGAAGCGAAGACGAATAAAGTACAAATGAACCTATCAACAACAAGGTTCAATGAGAATGATATCGACAAGCGAACGAAAGAAAAGCGAAGACGAATGAAGTACGAATGAACCTATCAACAACAAGGTTCAATTAAAATGATATCAACAAGCGAACAAGAGAAGAGCAAAGACGAGCAAAGAAAGATTGAACCCTTAGAGATCTACCTTCAAGTTAAAAGGAAAGATCTCACCTCTACTTGAGCAGTCAAAATTCAGAAAAAAGTTTTTCCTAAAATAGTAGCCTTGTGGGACCAAGGGTAGAGGGAGGGGAGCGAAAGAAATACTCGCCTCGGAGGGGGGGAAGAAATGAGCTACTTTTCTCGCAACGAAGGAAGCAACTGTAAAGTACAGTTAGCTACATACGACATGGAAAGGAACCACATACGATTGACTCGAATCAAACGATGGAAGTACCTATGAAACTCAGAAGTCATAGGGAAGTCGGTCATCTACCCAGAAACAACAACAAGAAACCTCTCTGCACAGGACAGCAGATGAACGACGGTCACGAACGATAGGAGTCAAGAGTACTCAGTTATCGAAACAACGAACAAGAAACCTCTCTGCACAAGACAGCAGATGAACGATGGCCACGAACGATAGGAGTCAAGAGTACTCAGCTATCGAAACAACAACAAGAAACCTCTCTGCACAGGACAGCAGATGAACGACGGCCACAAACAATAGGAGTCAAGAGTACTTAGCTATCAAAACAACAACAAGAAACCTCTCTGCACAGGACAGCAGATGAACGACGGCCAGGAACGATAGGAGTCAAGAGTACTCAGCTATCGAAACAACAACAAGAATCCTCTCTGCACAGGACAGCAGATGAACGACGGCCACAAACGATAGGAGTCAAGAGTACTCAGCTATCAAAACAACGACAAGAAAAGAAGAGGAAGGAAGAAAAGAAGCAACACGCTGTGGGAAGACCCCACTGGATGGAAGTACCTATTGGACATTAGTAGCCATAGGGAAGATTGTCTCTGATCAACCGACCAAGGAGGAACCAAAGGGTTTAACTGCAATGGATAGCAGACACACAAAAAGATCAGAAGACAACAAGCGATCGAAGGATTATGACACGAAATGCATGATAAGCATTAGCCGATGCACGAAAAGATCAGAAGACAACAAGCAACCGAAGGATTACGACACGGAATGCATGATAAGCATTAGCCAATGCACAAAAAGATCAGAAGACAACAAGCGACTGAAGGATTACGACACAGAATGCATGATAAGCATTAGCCGATGTACGAAAAGATCAGAAGATACCAAGCGACCGAAGGATTACGATACTGAATGCATGATAAGCATTAGCCGATGCACGAAAAGATCAGAAGACAACAAGCGACCGAAGGATTATGACACTGAATGCATGATAAGCATTAGCCGATGCACGAAAAGATCAGAAGACAACAAACGACCGAAGGATTACGACACGGAATGCATGATAAGAATCGGCCTAAACAACGAAAGAACGATATCCACAAGAAACGAAAGAGAAATCACACCACTCGACAAGAGAAACGAAACATACGATATGCACAGGACGAGAAGAAAATGATTACAATGAAGAATAATGAAGGGGATAGTACGAGGAATGGAATCATATAAGAGGCAGCCAGTCAGCACGACAGAGGAAGAGGACTAGCAAGCCTCGACACACTGAGCAGACTACCTCCTCCTCTCATCAACAAGCCTTTGATCTTTTCCAAAAAACCCTATCACATCTACGAACACCACATGAACAATATGAAGTATCCTACACCAAAGAATGGGGAGGCAAGTAATGCCACCAAGAAGACCGAGACGCCGCATGCCGCTATGAGCTGGACGGCCTGCTACGATGACGGGTGCCTTGTACACCTTAGCGACAAACAGGGGGCATATATTCCCCAGCGAACAACCCGACGCCAGCCCCAGCGCAAGGGCAAGAAAGTGCGCTGGGGCGAGCCAGCAGAAGAACCGAAGGCCCACCACGAGGTGGGGCAGTTCGTGGTCGAGCTACAAGAAGAGATGGTGAGGATGGTCGAGAAGATAGGCCGCCTCAAGGAGGAAAATCATGCGATGAAAAGGAGGGTGGTCATCGCGGAGGAAAACGCCCGCAGGGCAAACATCAAGAACCGACACCGCGTATACGAGAAGCTGGAGCTTCAAACCCATGTACGACGAGCGGTGGAGGACGTGGCCAAGTTGGCTAAAGCGATCGAAGAAGACAAAGAGTTTGCCGAGTTCATCGGCATTACAGTCGAAGGAAAAGCGATCGATGCGAACGACACCACCAATGGAGATGAGGCTACGAAGCCTGAGGAAGTGGTCACCTCATGGGATTGAGGCAAAGGAGTTAAGAGAAGGAAGGTTATAGGATCGTGGAACCGATCCTAGTGGGGGAGGGAGCTAATGTCACAAACGGTGACTAGTGAAGGAATTGGTTTCACACTATTCATGATTAGGAATAGTAGGTTTGTATTTCCTCTCACATGACTCGCACTTGCGGGCCATAGTTATTATTGTTATATGTTTATATTATGCGCGTGACCACACTTGGTGGTCACTTGATATGTATTTTGCACATGACTCATAGTTGTAAGTCATGGGTCTCGCGCATGTGACCCCTTTGGGCACATGACTAGTTAGCAGCGCGATGATTGGTTTAGTATAGTACGCAGTTGACTCATAGGAGTCAGCTGATAGATTTCACACTATGACTCGCTTTGAGTTATAGGGGCGCGTGATTCATATATATGGATCACCAGGGTTAGGTATGTGAGGAGGCGCCGATATAAAAGGCGAGGCTTGAGTCCGGTAGCTAGCTCACGAACCATCTCTCCTATTTTCCTTCCGATTGAAATCACTACTCCGGTGAAATCATTGTGAGGAATCTTACCCTCTCCCCTCTTCTGATAGCCTCGTTGCCTAGGACGGTGAAGCTACTACCCCCCTCTCCTCCCTCTGTTTCCCTTCTGATGGCTTGAGTATTTGGGTGCTCTTGTCTATGGGGTCCCACGGTCGCTTTCCCCCGCTCCCTTCTCTGCACTTGTTTTGCTGCCCTCGCTTAGCATTTGCACGGTCGGCAACCCCTTCCCCCGCCATAGGCATAGCGCAGCTTCGGGTTATCAGTGAAGTAGTGGCCCCAGTGGCTCTGCTCTCTGGTATTGCACTATCTCCTGAGTGCTTCGGTCGGTACGGTCGCATCGTCGAAAAGCTGTGATCCCTTGGTGGTCCTTTGCTTCGTACTTCTCAGTGTTGGGTCTACCCCTCCTCTCTCCTCAGTCAGTCTCGTCCAGTCACTCTGTTACAGCTACAAGTCACTCTTTTTCTGCCGGCCTCTGTCTCCTTACGATGGTCTGGACCTGGGATCTCACATGGCCGCGTGCGTGTGGGTGAAACTATCTGGTTCCTAGGGTGTTCAGGCTACCGCTTCTCACCCTGTCTTTGGTGGGTTATGCATTCCTCCATTCCGCTGTGTTTCTGGTGGCCCTCCTGCCTTGCTTCACTCGCCAGACGTTTCCGCCGCGACCGGCTTAGTTTTATGGACCTCCCGCTGGTCCTGGCCTCAACTCCCGCTGCCGAGCTATATGCTCTGAACTCTACGTTTCTCGTGTGTGCTCGGGTGGGTTGGTACATCTGCCCCTTTGTCAATGGGGTTGGGATTTCGAGATTGGGCTTGAAGTTTTCTTTGTTGGTTTCATAGGTTTCTCACGGTCATTCTGGGGCTTGTTTTTTTGGGGTACATGTCTGTGGAGGTTTATTGATTCGTGGTATCAAGGCCTGTGGATTCCTTTGTAGTTTCTACCCATAGTACCGGGCGTTTGATTTCTACCATCATGTCAAAGTAGTTATGTTCGTCGGGCCGGGTCAGAGGGATTTAGCATTGGGGGTACGGGATGGACTGTAGGTGGAGGTTTTTTGTCAACATCAGCCGTTTACGGCTGGAGAGACTCTGTACCTAATTAGCTACCGGCTTAGCAAACAATAATAAATGAGATAAAAGAAGAAAAAGATGGCCTCTTGGTTGAGAGTTCTTCACGCAACCATCTAAGTTATTATCTACACTATACTTTCAATCGCAACTCTTTATACCTTTGCAAACTACCGGGTCCGAGATCACGAGTATCTTGTCAAAGGAACTAAGTGATCAATCGTACAGGATAGGGGTCTCAGAGGCTCAGCTATCATAGTACGAAAGAAGGGAAGTATGATCGCTATTCGGAATAGTGGTTACCTGCTGCAAGTATCACCCGGAGAGGAGTGGATTGTAACAGGTGCTTTACCCCATCGGGTACACCTCAACGACCTCAAAGTCTACCTGCCACGAACAATAGAGACTACAAGAAAGGGCGAGAAGATAGTGGATATGCTGGAGTATAAGTGGCAAGGCATCGGAGGTCAGCTGAGTCCAGAATGGATTGAAGGTACCCAGGGAGTCGGTTAGACTGAATGGTATCATGTCAGATCACTCGTTGGATGAATTATCTAACTAGAGAAAAAATATCTACATAGTATTTCTTTTGTGTTTTTTGTTATCATGATATATGTTTGTTTTCCTTCGGGGGCGAAGGCTGTGGGAGAGGAAGGCTCGGTGTGGCGAGGGCCAGATTGATGGGGCAGTCTAGCAGTTCGGAGGACAGATTTCCACCCAACAAAAACACTCTCTTAGTTAGCTTGGCGTGCATAGGATTTCTGCATATAAGCCGCCTGTATGTTTCTTCGTATAGCAGAGAGCAGCCTCCGGGGGTGTCAACACCCAATAGACAACGTTCACTTGCTCTTTCAATTTATCCAAGATCTTCTTCGTCTATCCCACCCCTGTTCATTCATTTAAGCAAGAGAGTACTAGGTCAACTCGCTGTGGACTTCTTCTCCAGTTCAGTAGGAGGTCACGATCACACACACGCAGGTGGCTACGGCACGGTCAGACACACCATCCAACACACGGGAACCAAGGAGAGAGTCCCACACCGGTAAGCTGGAACTCTACCCGTAATCATCTACCACGGTGCCACCCATTACCTCCCAATATTTATAACTTGAAGCCACAGGGGGTCAAAGAACTAAGCTTAGTACCGTGCAATGAGATTCATATTACCCATTTAATAAGCGGACATCAGAGAGTAGACTAAGCTTCTAACACACCCTTTCCCCACCCCCTGCTGCCAATTTAGTTTTAATTGCCCTATCAGAATTGCACTGAACCTACAAGTGCTATATCGTGCGCCCGCGACCGAATCAAAGCCGGACACTCTCATCTAGTACCGGTAGTGGCAGCTAGGCCAATAAATTGACGCCTCTAAAGCGCTAAGCCGAGCCAAGTAATTGTGCAAGGCATAAAGGGGCTGTTTTCGTGCAAGGCAGGGGTTATGTCGTGGGTTAACCATTGTTAAATGTTCATCAGCCGTCCAATGGGTAGTCGGTGCCTATTTATCTATGAGGATACTACGGTAGTACCCCAGCCTTACAAAGCTCCCCTGTGAAACGTATTCACAAAAGCTCCTACTCGAGAACGCCCGCTGTATCTAGTATCCCCAATGCCGCACACCATGCCCACCAGACAGCATAGATTACATGGATACGCATGTACTACCCCCCCCCCCCAAACAATCGTCTAACTCCAAATACTCAAATGCAGACTAACGAACCACCACCACCACACTTTAGATTACTCCCCATCGCAGTCGGGGGGCACCCAGGGCGTAGCGTATCGTACAATACACACTGCACCTTCCCGGAGTTTGGAAAGTTGGTTACCCAACAGAACCCAAGATATGATACCAACGCCACATTATTTACCTGCGATACCAAAGTACCCCTACAACAAATCGCCAGTAGATACAATAACAAGCCGGAAACAATCGGTTATGATATATTCAGCCTCAAACACTGTGTAACTGGAATCCAGCCAACCACGAGCTCAGATATCGTAAATATTTCCTTCCGACGAATCTAGAATCACCATGATACAATGCCTTAATTCGCCGTGTCCAGTGTTCGCAACGGTCCGGGGGCCCTGGCGGCCCCGCAGGGAAACTGCCAAGAAGACTGGACCGGACGGGACGACAATTTTAGCGCCGTCCCGTCCTAGGGTGTTTTAGGACTACAGGTTTGAATGAGGACCACGGGCCCCACAAGGTGAGACACTATTGTACTGTCTTAATATAAGGACGACAGGGGACGGTGGTGGACTGCAGATCTCTGCCAAGGACGGTGGGGATCTGTGGGGGACTGCAGGGATCTGTGAGGATCTGTAGCGATCTAGTAGCGATCATCGCATTTTAAGTTTGCAGTTCGGAGCCCTGTCAAATATCACTCGAATTAGGCCTTACCATGATACCTCAAGCCTAGTTGTTGCTCTAGGAAGGGTGCGATGCCCGTCCCTCTCTATATCTCGGGTTCACATTTCTCTGTGCCGATGTCGAGGTTATATTGTACGAATGCCACAAGTTGCAACGTGCTTCCCGACCATGAACAAATGATTGCCCGCAACTCACTCTGCAATCCACATCTGGTTTATTGCACTCACTCTTTCCCACTTTTAACAATTAATGTAGCCTTCTTTTCTCTTTTTTTTTGTTTTTTCCCCTTCCCCCCGATAACGGTGTAAGCGATGAACGAGAATCATGAGACATGAGAATGGTGGTAGACTGCTTTCAATCGTTGGGCATTGGGTTTTGTCAGCTGCACATCACGATTGCACTTCAGTTCTTTTCATTTTTTGTGCTTTCTTTAGTTCTGATCTGGGCAAGGTGCAGATGTCTGAGGGTTAGTAAAAGGACGATAATTGTTTTCAAGTTCATGCTTCTTTGATTTCATTGATTTCGTAATTTCTTTCAGGGAATGTAGAATACCCACTTTATCTGAACGAATTGTGCCATCCTAATCCGAAGACCATGGGTAACAGTGGTAGACTACAGATTGGCCATTAGGAATGGTGGGAATGGGTGGGTATCTGTCGGGACCTGCAGGGATCTGTGGGGATCTGTCTAGCCTCAGATTCTGAGACATTCTGAAACTGGTTGTGGGGCCTGCGGTCTTCCCCGTCCTCCGGCCATTAGCCCCGGGCAAAATCTCTCTAGCCCCGGACGGGACTACGATTCGTAGTCCGTCCTCGTCCTACCCTCAGGACGGACGGACTGCCCCGTTGCGAACACTGGTCGTGTCCGTACGTCCTGATACTAAGCTGGGACGTGACCATGGTTGTTTCTCGAATATTTAGAGTGTGAGGTACTGTACCGTTTGGCGTTACTTTTTAGACTAGTTTCTGTCTAGCGGAGAACTGTGCTGTACCGGTACCTGTACTAAAAACAATAGTTCCGGTCACAGTAGCTTCACGCAAAAGAACCGGAAAGTCACCAATAATCCTCACTTCGCTTGAGATCTAAATACCAAATTCCCTCAAAGAGAAAAACTACCAAACCGCAAAGGAAAAGACAAGAAACCAAAAAAAACCCAGTAAATGAAAAAGAGGTTGTTCCCCAACAATCCTTCCGTCTCCTGTGTACCATGTGTACCTTTTTCAAAAGAGGAATGCGAGCAAACACACTCGTTTTTGAACCACCTCCAGGCCGGGTAAACTCCAGCCCCCCCACTTAGCATAACCAATGAACTATCTAGAACCGAAGCTTCTAGCTAAAACCTACCCTCAAACCACAACTTTTCCCCATTAAACGAATGAATAAAAAATATAAAGGAAAAATAAACTAAGCCAATTTCTCCCCCCACAGTACCTCGTTTGCTGTGGTAGTATCTCGACCCAGGTACGGATCCTTCCTGGTTGGGTGGGAAGCGATCCAGTCGTGGTATTAGAGTAGAGTACCGAACAGAAACCGAATAGCCCGGGAATACAGGCCTTTTATTGTAACAGCCGCTGTTACACAAGATCAACAATGGGCTTTAGAGAAAACCTGATACGAATTACTAAATATTTCCCCTACCAATGCTTACCTAGCCGAGATATGATGTTGAAGGCATTGAAATAGAATACCAGTGGGTAACCCTTTTCAATACCATGCACTTAGCGGCAAACCTTTCGGATACCATCACCCGGAAATGTGCCATCGAAAGTGAAACCTTTGCAAAGAATTACTTCACACTCGAACCATCATGAAAAAAAGGAAAAATAAAATTAATTAATGGTTAGATTTTTAATTTTTCTTGGTCAGAAAGGATTTCTGTGAGTGAATCTGTCCTCACTTAAAAGTAGTGTGTTTTGGGCAGTAATCATTGCCAAGAATTCTATAAAAAAATGACTAAAAACCTCACTCTACATCTCAGCTTGTTGTTAAAAATTGTGGAAAAAGGTTGGAAAATATCTAGGGGCTTTTGGTTAATTTCTTAAATTTTTTCAATTTTTCAAAATCTTTCTGGGTTGTTTAAAAATTAAAGAAGCTGCTGAAACTCTTGCTTTTTTATTCCAATGTGGACCTTTATAATATTATGGTATGTCTCAGCCAAGATGGTATCCGAAGGTATGCAAGGTTTTCTCCCCCTCTTTTTTTCAGCTCCAGAATTTTATCACCTCACACCGAAATATCTTACCAGGCGAACCTCTTCAAATTACCAAGAACGAAGGACAGAAAGATGTCCTACTTCCGGCGTACCCCTAATTACCCAAGAGACAATAACAATGCTTTTAATACTACCGGCTCCTTAAACCACAACGCTGACGCTCAAAACCACAACAACAACGCTTTTAATACAAACAATAGCCAGTTCAACGCAAACACTATTGTCGTCATCATAAACAGCACTTCGAACGAGATTGAGGACAGATCGGCGGTAGAAATAGCGAGGAGGATTCCTGAAACTCTCTCACCCCCGTGAGTATGATTAGCTAAATGAGAAATGCTGTCTAAGCTATCCACTAATAGGCATATATCTAGATTTCTCGCATCCCCCCCGAATCCCGATTCCATTTTACGGGAGGCCACCACTCACGAACACCAAGAATGGCTTCAGATAACCACAGAGGGGCTAAGTCTGGAAGGTTCCCCTGGCGCAACATTAGAACGGATCAATGCACAGGGTGGCCGAATATCGGGAGTTCCACTTACCGACCGTATACAATCATCTAACATGGGAATGCCGGCTGCACCTCCCATGTCCCATACTATACCTTCTACATATTTCCTTGCAAAGCCACCTATACCCTCCACTATAGTTCCCCCAATAGATAATCCAAAAAAAGAAATCATAATCGCAGTGATGGGACCCGCAGGTAACACCCACCTGTGTCCAAAGCTTGCAGTGTATTAGCTAAGACAACTATTAGGTGCAGGTAAAAGCTATTTCATTAGGGAGATGATTGCCGGTATTTCCCAGTCAGATATCGAACTGTGCGAAACTAGTGGTTGTAAGGTAGTCCTCTGCTGGAGAATTCGAACTCAAGCGCTAACATATATAAGGGACCAAGGTCCGATCCTTTTCTTTTCCTTATGGACCGACAAAAATAACACTATTCGATACTCCAGACTTCCGCAATGCTGGGACGGGGGACTATGAGATGCTGGCAGAGATTTCCGATTGGATGTCATCAGCCTATAGGCAGGGGACGCTCCTATCTGGCATTATCTATCTCCACAATATTCATTGGCTCCATGAGAATTTCTGGGCTACGGAGCATCTCATGATGTTCCAGAAATTGTGTGGTCCCAGTGCCCTACAGAACGTGCTTCTCACAACTACGCAGTGGTCCAACGCCAATCTAGCAGCAGAGGAGAGCCGCGAGAATACCCTCCGAACCTCCAGTCACTGGAGAGAACTTATCACTGGGGGTGCTGCTGTTAAAAGATTCATGGGCACTAGAGAATCCGGATTAGAGCTCATCGATCAGTTAATTAAAAAGGAACCAAAACCCCTTCTTATTCAGCATCAGATGGTAGATGAAGATATGATACTAGAAGAGACCGATGTTGGACAATGCATGGGTTGGACTTGATTGCCTTACAGAAGAAAGATGAGAAAGGCTTTGAGCCCCTAAGCAGCATTCTTTGGGAACCCGAAGCAGTAACGGGGGGGTCTAATAAAGTGGGGGAGACCCCGGCGCGGGAGCTAGCTAAAGCTCAGGAGAACTCAAAAAGGCTGCAGCTGAAGGGAAATTTTTAGTAGATTTTGCATGCTCCAAATATAAAAGCAGATGAAGAAACCGAGCGGAAGAGAGACAAGGGACGGGAAATTAATGACAAAGCAGTGATCGTTGTTACTTCAAATGGTATCCACTATAAGCTACGTACACATCCAGTCCATGTTCAAATCCTATGGCACCAGAGGGTGCTTAATTTACGGCATGCATGATATGATGCTATCTATGAGGGACACCTTCAGCATCATGATCCATTGCCGATATCCCGCCTTCAACTATCCCAATGCTCCCAGTAAGACAATTGTAGAAGTATTCAGCGCAGGAGTAGACAGCAATAATTACATGAAAAGTTGGAGGCAGGTTTCCTTGCTAAATACCAAGGTTAGAGAATATCAAACTACCGCCATCGGCCAGATTTTCTACGATCCCGGGCAGTGATATCAGACCCCCGATAATATCTAATAATTACCAACTTCCACCGGAACCAATCGGTACCTATATATTTATTTATGAGGATACTACAGTAGAACCCTAGCCTTACAAAGCCCTATTGAAGGTATTCACAAAAGCACCTACTCGAGAACGCTCGCTGTATCTAGTATCCCCAATACCGCACACCATGCCTACAAAACAGCATAGATTACATGGATACGCATGTACCGCACCCCCCCCCCCCAAACAATCACCTAACTCCAAATACTCAAGTGCAGACTAACGCACCACCACCACACTTCAGATTACCTCCTGTCGCAGTCGGGAGATATTCAGGGCGTAGTGTATCGTACAGTACATACTGTACCTTCCCGGAGTTTGGAAAGTTGGTTACCCAACAGGGCCCAAGATATGATACCAACACTACATTATTTACCCGCGATACCAAAGTACCCCTACAACAAATCGCCAGACCACCACCACCAGCAGGTACAATAACAAGCCGGAAACCATCCGTTATGCCGTATTCAGCCTCAAACACTGTGTAACTGGAATTCAGCCAGCCACCAAGCTTAGATAAATAATTTCCTTCTAGCGAACCCAGAATCACCTATGATACAATGGCATAATTGGCCATGTCCGTGCGTCCCAATACTAAGCTGGGACGTGACTAGGGTTGTTTCTCGAATATTTAGAGTGTGAGATTCCGTTTGGCGTTACCTTAGACTAGCTTCTGTCTGGCGGAGAACTATACTTGTCAGATTCAAAAGTATTGGGAAATTCTGTCCCCCATTTACTTCCCCGGCGGTAATATCTTGGCGCCAAGATTTCCCAATACTTTTGAATCTGACAAGTACTGTGCCGGTACCTGTACCTCATTTGCTGTGGTACTTGTCCCAGGCAAGAAGTATCCGGAAATACGAGTGGTGAATTTGTGATGCGCACGGATTTTTTGCCATATGTCTTGTGAACCCCTGTTTTCCGGATACTTCTTGCCTGGGACAAGTAGTATCTCGACCCAAGTACGGATCCTTCCTGGTTGGGTGGGAAGCGATTCAGTCGTGGGATTACAGTAGAGTACCGAACAGAAACCGAGTATCCCGGGAATACAGGCCGTTTATTAAGGGGTCTCACACCGGTGGTTCAGGTCCGGTATGCGTACTGCGGTTCTAGGAGGTTCAGTGTAGTATCGTGTGAGACCTCCTGGTACAGATTAAAGGTTTACTAGTCGTTTCGCCTATTTGATGATCAAGAACTAATTCTTTACTTAGCTAGCTTTAAAGAAACTAGCATAGTGGCACTTGAAGAAATTGATTTTACGCTAATGACATTTTTACGCTAATAAACTCTTCATCACTAGTTGCTCTGATTATTCCCTCTTTCGTGCAAGGCAATGATGTACCGCCGACCCGCCAAACCATCGAAGAACCACAAACCACCTCTTTGAACCGCCGTGAATCGGCGGTGTGAGAACCCCTGTTGTCACCACCTCCGTTACACAAGATCAACAATGGGCTTTAGAGAAAACCTAACACGAATTACTAAATATTTCCCCGACCAATGCTTATCACCTAGCCGTGACTAGCCGAGATATGATGTTGAAGGCATTGAAGTAGAATATCAGTACCGGTACTTGGCAGATGTCTTATGCCAGGAAGTGTTCGGAATTGGATAAAACTTCCCAATGCCATGCCGGAAAATCTGCCATCAAAAGTGAACCCTTTGCAAAGAATTACTTCACATTTGACCAATCATAAAATGGCAAAGAAAAGTGCAAAAAAAAATAAGCTGAAAACAGGAAAAATAAACTTAATTAATAGTTAAATTTTTAATTTTTCTTACAGTCAGAAAGGATTTCTGTGGGTGAATCTGTCCTCACTTAAAGTAGTGTGTTTTGGGTAGTAATCATTGCCAAGAATTCTAAAACAATCACTCACTCTACATTTCAGCTTATTGTTAAAAATTGTGGAAAGTATCTGGAGGCTTTTGGTTATTTTTTTAAATTTTTTCAATTTTTTCAAAACTTATTTGGGTCATTTAAAAATTAAAGAAGCTGCTGACACTCTGGAAATAGTTTGCTTTTTGTTACAATGTGAAACCTTTGGATGGTATGTCTCAGCTAAGGATGGTATCCGAAAGGTATGCACAAAAATGCATGGTATTTAAGAAAGTTTCCCCTCTTTTCTTCAGCTCCAGAATTATATCACCTAACACCAAAATATCTTATCAGCCGAACCTCTTCAAAATTACCAAGAACGAAGGACAGAAAGATGTCCTTCTTCCGACGTTCCCCTAATTACCCAAGAGAAAATAATAATGCTTTTAATACTACTGGTTCCTCAAACCACAACGCTAACGCTCAAAACCACAACAGCGATGCTTTTAATACAACCAACTATTCCTACGGAATCTACTTTGTGAACTACACTCTGAACTACACTCTGAACTACACTCCGAACGAGACTGAGATGGCGAGGAGGATTCCCGGAACTCTCTCACCACCGTATGATTAGCTAAATGGAAAATGTTACCCAAGATATCCACTAACAGGCATATGTCTAGACTTCTCGCAGCCCCCCCGAATCCCGATTCCACTTTACGGGAGGCCACCGTTCATCAACACCAGGGATGGCTTCAGGTAACCGACGGTATACAATCACCTAACATGGGAATGCAGGCTACACCTCCCATGTCTCACTATGCCTTCTACGTATTTCCCTGCAAGACCACCTATACCCTCCACTATAGCTCCCCCAATGGACGATCCGGAAAAAGAAATCATAATCGCTGTAATGGGACTCGGAAGTAACACTTACTTGTGTCCAAAGCCCGCAGTGTATTAGCTAAGACGACTATTAGGTGTAGGTAAAAGCTATTTCATTAAGAAAGTCTCCGTTATTTCAGATGTCGAAGTAAGCCACACTGGTTATTCTCGTAAGGTAGTCCCCTGCTGGAGAATTGGAACTCAAGCACTAACAGATATAAGGTACTTCTAAGGTCCAATCCTTCTCTTTTCCTTATAAGGGGACAAAAATAACACTAGTCGATACTCCGGGCTACGGCGATCCCATGGAGAGAAACTATGAGGCCCTGGAAGAGATTTCCGCTTGGACATCATCAGCCTATAGGCAGAGGAGGCTCCTATCTGGTATTATCTGCCTCTACAATATTCGTTGGACCAATGTGGATACCTGGGCCGCGAGGCATCTCATGATGTTCCAGAAATTGTGTGGCCCCAGTGCCCTACAGAACGTGCTTCTCACAACTACGCAGTGGCCCAACGCCAATCTAGCAGAAGGGGAGAGCAAAGAGGATAGGATCCGAAACGACAGTCACTGGAGAGCACTTGTCACTGGAGGTGCTGCTATTAAAAGATTCATGGGCACCAGAGAATCCGGATTGGAGCTCATCGATCAGTTAATGCAAAAGGAACCAAAACCCTTTCTCATTCAGCATCAGATAGTAGATAAAAATATGACACTGGAGGAGGCCGATGTTGGAAAATACATGAATCATGGGGGATACAGGAATGTTGGGGGATACAGGAATGTTGGAAGGTACAAAAGTGGGAATTGATTGACTTACAGAATAAAGATGAGAAAGGCTTTGAGCCACTAAGCAGCATTCTTTGGGAATCTGAAGTGGTAACTGAAAGATATAATAAAACGAAGGAGACCTTAGCACAAGAGCCAGCTAAAGCTCAGGAGAACTCAAAAAGGTTGTAGCTGAAGGGAAATCGTTAGTGGATTTGCATGCTCCAAATATAAAAGCATATGAAGAAGCCGAGCGGAAGGGAGAACAGGGACGGGAAATGAATGGCAAAGCAGTCATCGTTGTCGCTTCAAATGGTATCTACTTTAAGCTACGCACACATCCAGTCTATGTTCAGTCCTATAGCACCAGAGGGTGCTTAATCTATGGCAGTGTTCGCAACGGGGCAGTCCGTCCGCCCTGAGGGTAGGACGAGGACGGACTACGAGCCAGTCCTAGAGAGAATTTTGCCCTGGGCTAATGGCCGTAGGACGGGGAAGACGGTAGGCCCCACAACCGGTTTTCAGATGTCTCAGAATGTGAGGCCACACAGATCCCCGCAGATTCCTCCAGGTCCCGACAGATTCCCGCCCATCCCCACCGTTCTTAACAGCGAATCTGTAGTCTACCACTGTCACCTATGGTCTTCAGATTAGGAAGTCATCGTGAATTTTTAATAAAGAGGTAAATAAATCAAAGAGAACGGTAATGCTTTGTGAAGTATTTAGCTGTAGGCAAGTCGTGAATGATATCGAAAAATTCTTTGAGTTCCTCGTTAGTATTACGATAGCTCCTTATAATACCTCTTCTACATTCCTATATCAGTGCATTTGGATATATTAGTTCATATTGATATTCCAATATGTTCGTATATCCTGCCAACAGAAATATTTTCTAGCCACACCATTTCATCTCAGATACACTCACATAGCAGCCTACTATAGTCCCCTCCCGTCCTTGCCCCTAATTTGTTCAAGAATCCCAATTCCGATGTCATTTAATGGATTTCCACCAATCTCCTCAGATGCCTACAGATACCCACAGATGTCTGGAGGTACCTGCAGGTGCCCACAGGGTCCTCACAGGTCCCCACAGTTCCCCACGGTTCCTGACGGATACCTCAGATTCCCACCAATCCCTGTAGATCCCCGCAGATCTCCACCGTCCTTAGCAGGGGACCAGCAGTCCACCACCGTCCCCTATCGTCGGTGTATTAGGATAGCACAATAGTGTCTCACCTTGTCGGCCCGTGGTCCTCGCTCAAACCGGCAGTCCTAAAACGTCCCAGTGCGGGACGGAGTGAAAATTGTCGTCCTGTCCAGCCCAGTCTTCTTGGCAGTTTCCCCGCGGGGCCGCCAGGGCCCCCAGACCGTTGTGAACACTGATCTGGCATTCATGGTATGATGGAATCTATGAGGGACACCTTCAGTATCATGACCCATTGCCGATATCCCACCTTCAACTATCCCAATGTTCGTAGTATTATAAGACAATTATAGAATGTTTCAGCACTGAAGCGAATACCAATAATTACATGAAAAATTGGAGGCAGCTTTCTTTGTTAAATACCAAGGTTAGAGAATATCATGCTACCTCCATCAGCCAGATTTTCTACCATCCCGGCCAGTGATATCAGGCCCCCGATAATACCTAATAGTTACCAACTTCCACCTGAATCAGTGGGTACCTACAGTATTTATTATGAGGACACTACGGTAGAACCCCAGCCTTACAAAGCCCCTGTGGAACGTATTCATAAAAGCGCCCACTCGAGAACGCTCGCTGTATCTAGCACCAGTGTGTGAGGGTAAGTGATCGGAAAAAAATTGGTTGCAACTAGCCACTTTTTTTCCGATCACTTTTTGCTCCAGGCTGGTACAAGTACTTGTACTAGTACAAGCCAAAGCCGCCATGTTGGTTCCACAAAGTCCCGGAAGCATGATTGGAGAAGGCCCTGCATATCCTAGATTGTGCAACCGTAACGGACCCCTCTTTTCTTCAGCTCCAGAATTATATCACCTAACACCAAAATATCTTATCAGCCAAACCCCTTCAAAATTACCAAGAACGAAGGACAGAAAGATGTCCTACCTCCCGCGTGCCCCTAATGGCCCAAGAGACAATAGCAATGCTTTTAATACTACCGGCTCCTCAAACCACAACGCTAACGCCCAAAACCACAACAGTGGTGCTTTTAATACAACCACCTATTCCTACGCAAACATCTTCGTGAACTACACTCCGAACGAGATTGAGGAGATTGCGAGGAGGATTCCCGGAACTCTCTCACCACCGTGAGTATGATTAGCTAAATGGGAAATGCTACCCAAGCTAACCACTGACCTATATCTAGATTTCTCGCACATACCCATAGTATACAATCACCTAACATGGGAATGCCGGCTGCACCTCCCATGTCCCACGCTATACCTTCAGCGTATCTTCCAGGGTCATCTCTACCAATGGACGATCCAGAAAAAGAAGTCATAATTGCAGTGATGGGACCCAAAGGTAACACTCATGTGTGTCCAAAGCCCGCAGTATATCAGCTAAGACAGCTATTAGGTGCAGGTAAAAGCTATTTCATTAGGGAAGTCTCCGGTATTTTAGATATCGAAATAAGCGACACTCAGCCTTGGTATTCTTGTAAGGTAGTCCCCTGCTGCAGAATTCGAACTCAAGCGCTAACAGAAATAAGCGCTCAAGCTCCGCACCTATTCTTTTCCTTATGGACCGACAAAAATAACACTAGTCGATACTCCAGGCTTCCATGCCTATGACGACAAGAGAAACTATGAGATCTTGGCAGAGATTTCCGCTTGGACATCATCAGCCTATATGCAGGGGAAGCTCCTATCCGGTATTATCTACCTCCACAATATTCTTTGGATCCGGGAACTTGGGTCGGGCACGCCGCATCTCTCGATATTACATGGATTGTGTGGCTCCAGTGCCCTACGGAACGTGCTTCTCGCAACTACGCAGTGGTCCAACCCCAATCTAGAATCAGGGGAGAGAAACGAGAATGTCATCCGAAACTCAAGTTACTGGAGATCACTTTTCGCTCGTGGTGCTACTATTGAAAGATTCATGGGCACCAGAGAATCCGGATTGGAGCTCATCAATCAGTTAATAGAAAAGGAACCAAAACCCCTTCTTATCCAGCATCAGATGGTAGATCTAAATATGACACTGGAGGAGACCGATGTTGGAAAATGCATGAAGTAGGAATTAATTGCCTTACAGAAGAAAGATGAGAAAGGCATTGAGCCACTAAGCAGCATTCTTTGGGAATCTGAAGTTGTAACTGAAAGAAGGAGACCCTAGCACAAGAGCCAGCTAAAGCTCAGGAGAACTCAAAAAGGCTGTAGCTGAAGGGAAATCGTTAGTATATTTGCATGCTCCAAATATTAAAGCACATGAAGAAGCCGAGCGGAAGAAAGACAAGGGATGGAAAATCAATGACAAAGCAGTGATCGTTGGTGCTTCAAATGGTATCTACTGTAAGCTACGTACACATCCAGTCTATGTTCAGATCATAGCACCAGAGAATACTTAATCTACGGTATGCATGATATGATAGAATCTAGGAGGGGCACCCTAAGCATCATATTCATGATCCATTGCCGATATTCCACCTCTAGTTATCCCAATATTTGTAGGAAGGCAAGCATAGAATGTTTCAGCGCAGGAGTGATACGAATATTTACATGAAAAGTTGGAGGCAGGTTTCCTTGTTAAATATTATACCAAAGTTAGAGAATATCATACTACCGCCATTGGCCAGATTTTCTACGATCCCGGGCTGTATTATCAGGTCCGCTATCTAATATGGTAGTTACCCACTCCCACCCGAATCAGTCCGGTACATACCTGTTTCCCAGGATACTATAGTAGGACCCCAGCCTTACAAAGCCCCCCTGTGGAGCATATTCACAAAAGTTCCCACTCGAGAACACTCGCTGTATCTAGTATAACCAATGCCGCACACCATGCCCACAAGACAGCATAGATTACATGGATACGCATGTACCGCACCACGCCCCAAGCAATCACCTAACTCCAAGTACGAAAGTTGGCTACCCAACAGGACCCAAGATGCCAACACCACATTATTTACCCGTGATACCAAAGTACCCCTACAACAAATCGCCAGACCACCACCACCGCCAGTAGATACAATAACAAGCCGGAAACCATCGGTTATGCCGTATTCTGCCTTAAACGCTGTGTAACTGGAATCCAGCCAACCAACCACCGAGCTCAGATATCGTAAATCTTTCCTTCCAACGAAGCTAGAATCACACCTTCCATGCCATAACCCACCAGTCCGTACGTCCCGATACTAAACTGAGACGTGACTAGGGTTGTTTCTCGAATATTTAGAGTTTGAGGTTCCGTTTGGCGTTAGCTTAGACTACTGTAGTTTCTGTCTGGCGGAGAACTACTGTACCGGTACTGGTACCTGTACTTGTACCTTGTTTGCGGTGGTAGCATAAGAACCCAGGTACGGATCCTTCCTGGTTGGGTGGGAAGCGATCCAGTCGTAGGATTAGAGTACCGAATAGCTCGGGAATACAGGGCTTTTATTGTAACCGCCGCTGTTACACAGGATCAACAATGGGCTTTAGGGACAGCCTGACACGAATTACTAATATTTCCCTGACCAATGCTTACCTAGCTGAGATATGATGTTGAAGGCATTGAAGTTGAATACCAGTACTTGGCAGATGTTTTATGCCAGGGTCTGAGATTATGCATCAGGTTCTAGGCTGCGGTAGGGAGGTGTTCGGAATTACCGTACTTGTATGCTACCCCATGGCCAGGCGGATGCGGTGTGCCGCACCGCAGAGGCGCCGCACCCGTGTTTTTCCTGATGCAAGCCCCTGCTCGGAATAATGTTTGACCAGGATACCATGCACACCCCACCACCATATCGCAACCACAACAAGAATATCACAAACAATCACTCGTGTAACCCGGTAACCATGCGGTTTTCGAAAATGCTTTCTATTAAAATGTCGCACTCCTATGATAGCACCATAATACTCCAAGATTCTCTCCTCCCCCTCGTAGTCACATTTTCACATTAGGAAAAAATAAAAATAAAAATGAGAAATAAGAAAAATTCAACATGTCCAATTAGTCTCGAGCTTTGATTTTGACCAAAAACGAGACAAATTAAAAACTCTCAAGTTAGGATATTAATTATTTGCCAATAGTAAGGAATAAGCGGTCGCCAATATCGCCAACACTAAGAATGGTAAGCCAAGTTGGTTATAATATCGAGGAGAGCTGATCGTACCCAGGAACAATCATTCCTCCGTTATCCCCGCCAAGTTCCCTATCAATGGCTCCGACAACCACGTCGAGACCTTCACCGTTACTGTCGCTGGCGGCACGGGCAACACCCTCTACGCTGCCGAGAATGCTAACAACAAGGATCTATAGTGCGGTGAGGTTAGTAATGTGTGGGGTGGGGATAATAGGCTAATGGAAGGAGGGAACCTTAGGAACACCCCATTCTCTCAAGGTTTGAATCGCCGCCTCAGCGGTACCACCCGTAGCAATAACCGGATCAAGAACAATGGCAATGTCACAAGGGGGGTTCTTATCATCCTTGGACAAATCGACGCGTGTAGGCAAGTTGTTGTAGTACTCTACCGGCTGGAGAGTGACCTTCTCTCTAAAAAGACCGAGATGGTGAACGGGAGTTGGCTGGGGGAGAATGGTTTGAAAAGCTAATGAAAAGTGACGATTGTCAGAATCAAACGCCAGCAGAGATATGAGAAAAGAAAGGAAAGAAGCCTACCTTCCAACATCCCGAGACCACTACGGAGAATAGGAACAAGAGCGATGCTCTTGGTAACCTTTTCAACATCGAACGAAACACCAAGAGGGGTAATACCCTTCTCACCGGTCTTCTCAACCGTGAGAGCGCGCCCAAGAGCTTCAGTAGCAAGAATCAAGGACAGCTCGTGAACGAGGGCCTTTGTCTCCTTCGGAGGTGTAGAGGCCGAACGGAGAAGACTCAGCTTCGAAATGAAGCAAGGATGGGAAGAAACGGCAACGTTCGCAGGAAGGGAGGACATGATAAATTGGTTGACTGGAGGATAAACTTAAAAAAGCTATGGAAGAAGAGAGGAGTAAATAACGAGGCAGAGGAGCAGTGCAGTGTAGTGGTGGGTAGGTGGGATGAAATTGAAGGTTAAAGAGTTTTAGAAGTTGAAGGAAGGTGTTGAACAGAGGAACAAGGATACCAGCAGAAAGAGGGCACACGGAGGGAAAGTGAAAGAAGGAAGGTACCGGTGGTGAAAAGCCAACAAAGGGAACCAATGAATTGCAACCCCGCTTAGAGCATCCTGATAAGGAATGCAGATAAGGGTCAAAAGGCGGATCTCGACAATCTCCATGTGGTTAAGAAGTGCAGTTCGTCTGTCACACGCGAAAATGTTAAAGTATGGTTAGTTTGACCTCACAACAACAAACTTCACTAAACTCTGCCTTAAGCGAGACCGACTGACAGACAACCTCCAGCATCCGCCTATAGACTTTCCAAACCATTAAACTATCCATGCAATGTCGAACCCACCCCCCCGCCACCGCTGGCCAAACAGAAGCCATCGCTCTACCACCTCTAGAACACCAACTCTCAACACACATTGAGGACCTTCCATCCTATCTCCCCCCTCCTCCTACGCCTCAAAAGTCCACTCCTCCCCAATTAACCCACTTTATTCAGCTACACAGTTACTTAATCATCTTCTCCATACTAGGAACCCTTTCCCGCCTTGGCCTAGTCTCAATAACAACCTACGAAGCAGCTCCTCTACCACCCCTCTTCTGGCCACAATTCGCCGGATGCCTAATCTTGGGCTTCCTCGTGGAGGACGAGACACTCTTCCCCACGTCTACAAAAACAACAACACCACTATATATCGGCCTAGCTACCGGCTACTGCGGCTCCGTAACAACTTTCTCGTCATTCATCCTAGGCGCGTTTGAGCAACTTTCTAATACTGTGCCGGTCCATCACGGTCGAAGGATAAGAGACAATGTAGCGGCTATGCTAGGCTACGTTATTGGCACTATGGCGATATCATTGGGTGGGCTACAGGTCGGGGCCCATTTAGCTGTTTTTTCCAAGGGGCTTTTGCGGAAGTTGCCCTTTTGTTGGACCGACGCGCTAGCTGTGCCAGTTGGGCTCGGAATGTGGATAGCGTCGGTGATTATGGCAGTACTTATCAAGAAGTGGAGGGGGGATGTACTGTTCGCTTGTGTGCTCTCTCCACCAGGGGCTATCGTAAGGTTTTGGGCGTCTCGGCTGGGCAATCCAATATTTCGAGTGTTTCCATTGGGCACCTTCATGGTGAATATACTGGGCACGGCGACGCTGGCTGGACTGTTGGTTGGGAGATATGTGCATTCAGGAGGGAATACTTGTGATGTGTTGAAGGGATTGGGCGATGGATTTTGTGGGTGTTTGACGACGGTGTCTACCTTCGTGGTGGAAGTTCGAAGCCTGAGGAGTGGGTTTCTGAAAATATTGCGAGGAGAACAAACCGCTAACAAGGAAATAGCCGGTCACGACTATATTTATGCTGGCGCTAGCATTGTGGTTGGCCTATGCTTGACAATATTGATTTTGGGTAGCTACGCAGGTACCCTTTCCCTATTCTTTACACTGGAGGCTGACAGGAGCGTAGACATGGGTTCAGGGAGCAGGAAAGCTGGTGTGTTAGAGGTAAAGCGTGCTGTAGATTGTAAATATTTGACTATTGGACCTCTATTGTATACTAAACTGCGCCCCTTAATGCTGGCCGCCTTACGCAGAACAGGACGTCAAATTGAAGTACCTCATCAAACCACCCAGTCGCAACCCTTTCTCTATAATTCCAATCTGGCAGATGAATGTCTAATAGGCCTACTTTTTAAGGGCGATAATGAATATAAAAAGCAGACCCAGGAACGCCATTTCCCCCCTTCACACTGCCGGGCGAAACGAAACCTCTAATTTGATCAACCCATTTTCTTACAGCGCAACTCTCAAGATTGTTTTCTTGCTGAGGTGACAACATCCACTGCCCCAAACACCCGGTCTTTCACAACACTGCTGAAGAGGCCAGTGATTTCCTCAGAGGCAATCTTGTTACTATCTTTGACAACCTTGTCGAGTTGACTTTCGGCCGGTGGCTTGCTGGCTGCAGCGGGAGCGAGCAGTGACGATCTGTTGCTCTTACTAGCTCCGGAGAGTAGCGAGTGCTCCGTCTTGTGAATCTTCTGAGACAAATCGACCATCTGCTTTGTAGAGTAATCGCGATTGGTAAACAGTGGAGATTGCGACAGTGTCGAGACCCAGTACTTATTCCATAGAAGATCGAGAAGATGGGTATCGAGAGAGGATTTAAAATGGGAGACCTCAAGTGTATAATACCTACATATTGTCAACATTGAATTCATTCCTAGGGAGAAGGTAGACAGACTGGTTAGTATGGGCTCCAAAATCCTCAATCTTCGCCAGAGGAATAGTCTGGTATTCTCCCTCCTCGTCGCTCTTCCCTTTATGCCCCTCGGGATAGGTTCTGAAAGCTCCAATATCCACCTTCCCAGCGGATATAGTTCTATCCGGATCAATAACGACTGCAAGAAAAGGATCGGTGAACTTTTGTTGATTCATCTGAGTGTTGACATCGATTCCCGACAACCAGCATCCATACCCTGGATGAGAATGATACCAGCCGACGATATTCTCCGGACGCTTCTCGGCCTTTTGAGAGTCGACATAAGCTCCCACATATTCATAGGCTTGCTCCTGTGCGTTTACACGTGTCTCTGTGCCCTCTACGGGTAAGGGGAAGGCATCGGTTACGATAAAGGTCTCGTGGGCTATTTTTCCTTGCTGGTGGTTGTTAGCGAGCACGGCTGAGAGCGGGACAACGGGGAGCTGAAAACAAACCATGAGGCCCATAATTTCGATTGAGCCACCCGACCGGGCATGCATAACCATCTTTAATAGAGCAACAGCAGAAATACGAACACGTTTAAAGTAATTTGGGTTTTCTCGCCATGGCCGTTTCTCGCTCAGCGTTCTATGTGATCATTAAATGTTTGCTATGGATACCTTGGACTAGGGATGAGGAAGAATGCCCACTTCTGTTCGGTATCGTCATAAGCATAGATACCATCCTTGGTGGGATCAACCAAAGTAATGCTATTTTCGAAATCTAGAAATCAGGAGGATAATTAGCGAAATTATGAGAATGATAATTTTAGGGATCAAGGGGGTTCTCCGAGCTTACCGAACTGTTTTCTGGCTGAAGACTCCATGGTTGGAGATGGTATGGTAAAGGGGAAAGCGGTGAAGAGGGTAGAAGGGTGCTTGTGCGATGCTCCCGGCAGTTTTTTGGTACGATAGCTCTTGGAGGAAGGAGGGAGGGAGCTTGGACCGAGGTTTTAGACACAAAATACGGAGGCGTTGTGGAGTGGATAGTGGATGCGGGGTGATGCGATATGATACCCGCAAATCCTTATGTTAATCAGCCGAGAGGCTTAAAAAAGATTCATCTGCCTGAAACAAGGTCTTCCTTCCGCTTCCCTGTCCTTGCCCTGTAAACGAAGTGTTGCCTTGACAACCAATAACGTCACACAGCTCTGAGCGACAACAACAAACCCCGAGCCTTCTTTATCCCCCCAATGGTCCCCGAACAGAGAGTCTCTATCCTCCACCACCTCTGTTACTTCCTCCTCCTTCATTAACCTTTCTCCTCTCCTTCCTCTCCCCCTTTCCCTTCTTGACTTGTTTTATGAGATTTGTTTCCCTTCTGCCTGTTCCTTTTTCTTAATACTTGATAAAAGTTGTTGCAAGAAGGTTTCCAAGTGAACAAACAAATTCGTAGAACAGAACGGGTAGCTCCTAACTCTGTTCTCTGTTTCAAACAACCACATTCTTTTACCATATAAACGTCCCAGACCAGACAGTCGACCCGCTG
This sequence comes from Tuber borchii, assembly GCA_003070745.1. Taxonomy (NCBI): domain Eukaryota; kingdom Fungi; phylum Ascomycota; class Pezizomycetes; order Pezizales; family Tuberaceae; genus Tuber; species Tuber borchii. Next base: position 14,690 of record NESQ01000554.1, on the reverse strand, counting down.
ATAACGCTTTGTTCCCACAAAGTATCCATTCCTCTTTAACGCGCCGCCGATAAGCCAACACAAAGTAACATTTCAGCTATGGCGACCAAACAGCAGTCCTCTTTAATGGAGGAAGTATCAAAGGCGCAGGAAACTCTGCACAGCCTTTTCGATGAGATTGGTCTAACCAGATGCGATCGAGAAGGGCGACAAGAGAGCTTATTCGCTGCATTAAACACAGCTCTGCAGGACCAAATGCGCTCTATTATCGCGTATGTTCCATTGCTGCCATTCGATTACGTTTTACTAACTAGCAGAAAGAGAAAAAAATACTTTAGTTGAAGAATGCAATACAGTCATTTCATCTATAAAGCAGATGGAGAAATCGCTCGACGACAAGAAGAAAAAGTCCAGCGAAGAATTAAGAATCACTGCGCCATTACTTAGATGTATAGAGGCGCTCCGCGGCAAGCATGAGGATGTCAAGGCAAGGCATGCGGAGAGATACAATGCCGTCCGGGGTGAGGCAACTCCCAATTCTGATTCCGGAATCGCATACTAATTGGGCTGTATTAGAATTGGCGCATTCAGTCGAGGAATACGCTGCCCGCCTTGAACCTGGCATAATACAGGTCCCCTTACCGCCAGCAACTAATGATTCCTCATCGGTTGCCTCATTTGACCTATCATATGCCTACTATGAGCGCCTTGAGAATGAGTGCAACCGCATACACGATGAGTATTCCAAGCGCGTCGCCAATGTCACCTCGCTAGCGAAAGACATAATCAACCTTTATGCCGAACTTGGTACAACAGGTTCGGGCGTTGATAAGAGGATAGTTGAGTTCGGAGCTACTGATCCCGAGAAATTGGGAGTGAAGCTGGACGACTTGGATAATCTCAAGGGCAAGAGAGAGAGGCTTATCAATGAAAAGGAAAAACGCAGAGAGAAAATTGAAGACCTCAAGCAGGAGATTGGAGAGTTGTGGAACAAGCTAGGTGTAGCGCCTCTTGAGAGAAAGAGATTTCTTGGGCAAAATAGAGGCTTCGGTCTCAAGATTATACGCGAGGTACGCAAAATTGTACCGTCTCTCTTTTTTGACCTTTACTAACGATTTAGCTAAATACAGCTTGAAGCCGAACTCGACAAGCTGTTGGAACTAAAGCGCGAGCACCTGCAATTATTTGTAGAAGATGCACGACAGATCTTACAAGATCTCTGGGATAAGCTATATTTCTCCGACGATGAAATCATGCAATACCAACCGGCTATGTCAAGTAAGTCACCTGGCTCAAAATTTTGTATAACCGAGAACTAATTGGATCTCAGATGTCTATACTGATGCTCTACTCACTTCTCATGAAATGGAAATTCGTCGCCTACAGCTTCTATTAGAAGAACGCGCTCCTATAATCGGCATGATCGATAAGCACCGCTCTCTCGTCAACGACCGCGAGCAACTGGCTATTTTAGCAAGTGATTCATCTCGTCTTGTTTCCCGTGGCGCCTCCGGCAACCGCGACCCTACCCGTCTTCTACGCGAGGAGAAGATGCGAAAGCGAATTGCCAAAGAACTTCCAAAAGTAGAGGTGGAACTGAAGAAGATTCTTGAGGACTGGGAAGCTAAGTGCGGCCAACCATTCTTGGTTAACGGAGAGTCATACTTGCAAACCTTGATCGACGCGAGCCTCGTTCTTCAATCGAGAGTAGGGACTAAAGGACCCACTCCAGCTCAGGCGACTGCCAAGGCAGGGAAATGGAATCCACCGGCTGCAGGTTCGATCCAACGCGCTAGGTCTAATACCGCTGGATCTGGACAGGCGAGACCTCCTTCTAGGCCAAAAACGCCCAGTGGTCCTCCTATGAGATCCAAGACTCCCACTGGAGGGCCTGCCCTAGTGTCTGCGTCGGTTGGTAGATCAGGCGGGAGAAGTGTGGCCGCATCACTCAGCAGATCTAACAGTGTCAGGACCCCAGCGACAAGCGCACGTCTTCCAATTCCCTACACTACCACTTCCAGCACTTCCTCCAGCAGTGCTAGTTCCGGTTCTAGAACCCCGACCAGACTTCGCGCCCCAGTCTCATTGTCATCGTTCCCTGATGCCACTTCGTCCGATAAGTCCACAACTAGACTTGTCCGCTCTCAGTCCGTCAAGCAGCTTGAACGCACAGGTCTAAGCCATGCACTCGGAACTGCCCCAAGAATGGGCCAACTCCTCCCCTCCCACTCCATGGGCCCGCCGCAACTCCCACCCTACCTCCGCCAGCAGCAAGAAAAAGATCGTGCGAGAGAACGCGAACGTGAGCGCGAGTCCCAACGCCCCTCCAGCACTGGCCGAACCATGTCCCGTGAAGGCACAGTGATGAGTGTCCGCAGCGTGAGCCCGGAATCTCAATTCGGTAGTAACGACGACAGCGACGATCAGCAGGATTATCGTGAGGAAACGCCTAGACAAAAGGCTTATCCGAAGCCCCCGGCCAAGAGCTTGAGCTATCACGAATGCTCGTCGTCAAATGGAGATACTGAGAGCACGCGTATGTTTTCCGGAAGCTCTACTGGGACTAGTGCTAGCTCCAATGAGAATTGGCAGACTTTTGGCGATGAGAGCGAAGAAGAAGAAAGCGTTGCTGGGGGCCATGATGGGGGATATTATAGACGGGGGCACGATGGATATTCTTCCAAGCGAGTTGGCGGTGGTGGCGGTGGAGTAATCATGGTGAGAAACGAAGGCGAGGTTGAAGAGTGGGAGGGCGAAGCTACTAGGAGATATTAGTTATTTCGTACCTACTTCTTGCTTACGAGCACCTCTTCTTTTTTTTCTCTCTCCATTCATTCATTCATTCATTTTCACGCGATGGTGATAATGACGACATGATCAACTCGATAACCTAGCTAGCTACTCATCAACCTACGCATTATGCACCAAACGGCCTTTATGCAAATGAGAACGATGAGAATGATGAATTTCATTCATTGTACTGTTATCTCTGCACTTTTTTTCTCTTATTGGTCGAGGCTATTTCTTGTCGATGGATGCCCCCTTTTTTCTTTGTAAAAAAAAAAACTATTCTTTCTTTATTCTTCCTTATTCATCTCTATTCTCCCTTGTCATTTCTATTTTATTCCTCCAGGCTATTTTTCCCCTCCCTCAATGTGACATTTTTTTTATCTCATCCAACGTATCTCTAATTTCGGCGTTTGGTTTTTGTCTCCCTTTTTCCTCTCCTCCCGCCCCTTTTCTTTACGTCTACATATCACCCTTACCCACCAATCAGGCATTTCTCTTTTCGATAGCCAACTGTCACTACCACAACGCCACGCCTTGTGCATAGTCCCTCTCCTAGTGTATCTTTCTGTATTCTTATCTCCTATACAAATTTCTTTTCTTCACTCCTCTTCTCGTATTCAGCGTTCGTTTTTTTGTTTTTTTCTTCTGTTGATCCCCAGTGATTAAAATTATTACGTCTGGGACGTCTTCTCTTCTGTATGATGCCTATTATCGCTTTTGCTGTTTCTTTGGTTGCTTTCGATTCGTGTATTATGGTTATTTATTTCCCCCCCTTCTTCGGATATAGCTGTGGTAGTTAGTGCGGGAGGTGTAGTGAATAGGGGATTATGAATTTAATAGATTACATGATATTATCTGTGGCCGAGGTTATGGTGAGAGATTGGGAAATGAGAGGGCGAGAAATGAGATGTCCAATTTACATATTAGTACCTCTGTTGGAAATTGTGCTTGTGCTCTTGTATCTTCGGCCTCACGAGTGACACCTTGTGATTGCCTGCCCCCCCCCTAGCTATGATTACCCCTATTTCTATGCCCCGCTTTCTCCTACTTTTATTATTCTTCTTCTTCCCCTTTCCTTCACCTCTCTCCTCTTTGATCTTTTCCCACTCTTTTCCATAAGCAATACAAATTACTTGCTTGCATTAGTCACTACGCTCCCCCAGCTCGCTCCCTCGTGATATCATACTACTCAACCCCTTAACCTACCCTGTATCATCCTTGTATATATGTATCGAACGTAGCACTCTTCCCTTTACTTACATCTACCCCTTCCATCCATCTACGAAAAGCTTCACCCTAAAACAAAAACCCAGAGTACCGGTAGAACCAAGTAATCACAGAAAATCACCCGCTGGATAACCCTGGCCCTAGTCCGTGATAAGTCAGAAAATCACACGTAGAATAGCCAAGTGCGGAAATTGAAATATCAGGAAACGTGATGTTTTGATCGTTCTGCCAGGAGCGGCAAAGAAAAGGCTTTATAAATGTTATAGCATGCGAATAGTAGAAGTAGGATTCAAGGATTGTGAAAAAAAGGTTTTGTCTATTGGTATTGTGACTGAAGGGTACTTGTTCCATAGGCTATCACTCGGAGGGAAGTGATCCTGCTACGCAATAAATGCGATGCGAGTGAGTAATACCAGGAACGGTTGTCCCAAGGTGTAAATAGTACTAGGGAAATTCATGTGTTCTACCCGGGTTGAGTACCTTACAAGTCTCTAGTGGTTTATGGGGGCGATTGGGTGTGGGGGGTGATGGGGGGTGGGGGAGCCGTGAAGTCAAATATATATGGGCAGCTATACTGCGTATAGCTAGTTAGACAATATTTAGGGTATGATACAGTTTTCCCCTAAGGTGAATGATATCATATGTATTACTCCTAAACACTATAGACTTGGATGTATTCTACTGGCTGAGCAAGTTCTCAAAATTATCTTCTCATAGGCATGAACCTTGGTGCAATTGTTAAAAGCTCTATGGATGGTTTACTCTTCTGAATGCACTTGTCAGTTTTATGATAACTTTATCTAGTTATTGACAATGGCTTGAAATGAAAAGTACTTATCAGACTGATATATGATTTGAAGCTAACCTTCTTCCAGACTCCAGCACTGGGCTCTGCAGCTACTTCGTCATATTGGCTCTCTTGATACTTCTTCACTTAGAATAAACTACTAATTGTATATATATTGTATTTTAGTAATAGTAATTAAATATTTAGTACTACAGTCTTCTACCATAGTATAGTATGTCCTGCACTTTCACTTCTACAAATATACAAGTTCAATATTTATGTAGTTCCTTATATATAGTCAAGAGATAGAGATATTTCAGTAGGTGTGTATTGTTACTAAAATATAATAATACAACAGTTGGCTTCAGTAATCATGTAAGAGTAGCTAGCTGAAAAAGTAGGGTTTAAGTTTTGAAGAATATGGTTAAGAATATCAGGTGATTCCTATTTAAAGGAGAGGTATAAAATCTTCCAAGTCTGTTTTGATTCTTATTATTGATTCTAGCTGCTCCAAATAGTAGACAAAAAAGCTATAATTCAGATGATCTAATCTAGCTTACTGTATTTAAGTTATTAGAAATATATAATTTAAGATTACTTAGATGGGATTACTGAATTACTACCACTTAAGCTAAATATCATATATATACTATATTGCTGTATCAACCATTGCATATCTTATTAGTTTACAATATTACATACATTCACTGTATTTCTTATCATAGTCACCTGATGAGGCTTAATCATATTGCTAAAAAATATGATATAAAACTCTGTCTTTCTCCTTTTTCAATATTTCTCTTCTTCAACCTTATCTTCTCTTATTCTTCTCATACTCTATCTATAATTTTTTATCGTCTTTAAAGCAAACTATTTATCTCTACTATTAGTCTTAATTACAATTTCCTATTACCTCATTGACATTGAGACTCTGCAAGATAGTTTCATTCAACTACTATAATAGCTATCAGAAGACACAGTAAATACACCTATAAGAAACCCAAGTGACATTTTGATCAAAACATACATGGCAATCTGCAAAGATTTACAAGTAGTACTTGTTGAGTTAATAAGATAAAAGATGCTTTTAAATAAATACAAGATCAAAGCTGCTCACCTTGTATACAATATATATCAAGTATGGCTAAGAGCTTTGTCAATCTAGCAAAGCTGATTTTTGAATATATATACAAGGACCAGATATAGTTCTTATACTAATATATTTTTATCTAGTAATAATCAAAATATAAGTTTACTATACTATTAATTCAAGCTTCTACTAATATTAAAAGTATATTCAGCTTATACAATCATTTTATTTCAATCTTTAGGTTTCTGATTAAGAGTTTTACTAGATTGAAGTATTCAGGTAGCATTTCTGTAAAGAAAGTTTCAGAGGTTAATTCTTTTATTATAAATTCTATTGTTTATTTACTAGTCTCAGTTTGCTTTATCACTGCTCCTATTTCAATAGTGATGCTCACTATTACTTATATCATTGATACTATCTTTAAGTAAGATTAGTAAGTATTACTACTACAATACTTGTTTCTATATATTTCTACAAACACTCTCTCCTGTCCCTTCTTCATTCTGCTCAACTATATTTGATTATCACAATAATACATGATTCTACTATCTCTTCTCTTTCCCTAATTATTATTTTTCTTAAATACATACCAGTCCCACTATTCATGCTACATTTCTGAAAATATATTGATATAGTTTTATATATATTTATTAATAATTCCTTAGCTACTACTATAAACTTTGTGAATAGTAACATCTTTCATTATACATAGAAGGCTGATTTAGATATTCAGTTCAGTCAAATATTGGACAAAATTCATAAGGCTATCTTTCTTCAGACTTTAGGAGTATCTTAACTCATAGGATTCAAAAATTGCTTAAACTTTTCCTCATTATAATGTACCCTTAGCTCTGACACTTTATATTATATTGAAAAACTCTCTCTACAGTCCACCAATCTGAGCTCTCTAGCTCAAACTTAGTACTATAAGTTGCTCAGTCTTTAAAGAAGTGTTCTCTCACTACTTAATACCTGGACTCTGGTGAAAAGAGCTATTATTTAGACTTACAACATACTTTAGAACATTTCTAAGGTTTATGACTAGATCACCCTCTGCAAAGTAATGGCAATAATTACACTTCATCTCATCCAGAATAATATTATTGAGCTAATATGAAAATAATGCTTTCTCAAAAGTTTTTCCAATAGTATTATAGAAAATGTTTAGGATTTCTGCTATGTTTTCTTGATAGAAAAGCAGGATTCTACTATCAAGCTGAGAACATACAAGGACTATATAGAATATAGAGAAATACATCAGCAAAAAAAAAATCTGTCTTTTGTGCTCCACAGTGAGCCATATCGTTGAGTTTTACGTTTTGGCTAATCGCGAGTGACCCTGGTTAATCATGATGTTTCCGATTGTGTCCCCTAATAATCAGATACAAATCTTAATTTTAGTAAAATATGAGCTATTTTTATCAATATCTCATAGACATTTTACATTACAAAGTTGTATGTTATGAACTCAAATTTCTCAACTTCGGTATGTAAAAGGTACGTGAGTTCTTAATAAAAATTGCTCATATTTTTGCAGAAAACAGAATTAATATCATCTTCTTTAGTCAAACTAACGGGATTTTTAATATCGCGATCATAGGACTCACGATGTGCCAAAACGTAAAACTCAGCGACAGGAGGCATAGGGGGCAGGCTGTTTTTTTGCTGATGTACTCAGACTCTTAAAGCTTATAAAGTACCCAGGAGCTTATACTCTTCTTATGATTGCTACTGTTAGATGTGAGATGGGTCTAATAGGCTGTGAGCATACCACCTACCATCAAAATAGGCTAGATACTCCCATTATTATTAATTATAATATTAAGCACTTTCCTGCTGTCAAATCCTTATAGGAAACTACAAGCAATATTTTAATTGCCAAGTCATTCAACTTCCAATTCCAGGTAGCTAAAGTACTAGGCTAAAAGGATCCGTACGATTGGTGGTTACCGCTGTTACGTACACGAGAATAGCTCACCAGTATTATTAGTAGACATTGCACCACCTTAATGGAGGAGCGTATATCCAATCTCACCTCACCGTGGTAGGAGCAACTAGAGGCATCTATGTTGACTACTCGGGATACCGGAAGAGCTCACATTCTATGAAGCTGATTACTGATTGGAAAGATAAAGTGAGAATACTTTATTCCTTATCCAGTACATATGCATATTATGTATTATGTGTTATTGTCTGACTATTCGAACTGATTACTCGATAGTTCATGATAAAAGACTATTGGTATATTGGTATTGCGACCACATATATGAACTTAATCTATTAGGATGAAGAGATCAAAGACTATCTACTGGTGGAGTGGGGACACCCTCAAATGAAATAGATATCGGGAGTTCTCTGAGTTCAAGTAGGGCAATTATTCAGGGTCAAACAGTATCCGCACTTCCTTTGACAAAGCTGAAATCTTAGAAAGATACATGATTGTTAGGAAACAGGAAGTAGCGAGAATTTAGTATAAGTAGTAAGGGCTATTCCCTAGAGTTTGAGAAAATCAAGCAACGGAGAAGACACCTTAACAATATAATAAGTTATTAAGTTTAAAATTCGAGAACTTCAACTTTATTACTTTACCTTTATTGAACCATTATTACTTGAGCCTTTCTGACTTTCCTCCGTTATCTCGAATACTATACGGCCTAACACTCTCTATTCCTTTGAGTTAGTTATCTCGTAACAACCACGCGATACCTCAAAACACCCCACTCCTACAATCAATCACCCCTCAACTACAATGCCTTCATACAAGACAGGCTATCTCACAGAGTTTGAAAAAGGGCAAATAGTTGCTCTAAGGAAAAAAAATCTCTTTGGGAGAAATTGGAGAGCTCTTAAATCATCCAAAGAGCACTATTCAAACTTTCCATAACCACTTCAAGTTCTCAAAAGGGGTGATGCAAAAAACCTTCTCATACCTGGGAGACCTATAATTATCAATTCCAGAACCCACCACCACCTAGTCAGAAAGTCTAAGAAGGTACACCACCAGACTTTATCAGAATTGCACAATGATGTTTCACCACATTCCTCCCTCTAAACAGTCAAGAGAGCTTTGGCCTCAGTCAACATAAAGAAATCGAGAGCTAGGAAAAGAGCTCTTCTAAAGAATGAGCATACTGTTCAGAGGTTTGTTTGGGTGATGAAGTATAAGGATTGGATAAAGGAAGACTTTGAAGGAGCTATCTTTAGTGATGAATTCTTGGTTGAAAAGTCTAAGGATCCTAAGAGTATATGGGTATTCAGAACACCTGAAGAAAAGTGGCATAAAGACTGTATTCATGGGGTTACCAAGGGGTCAGGAATAAAGCTGATAGTTTGAGCTTGTATTTGGGGCAGAAATAAGGCTCCTCTGATTCCTATTTTTGACAAGAGTATGAATAGATTTGAATATATTGGAGTTTGGGAGGATGGTTTAGTTGATATCTGGCAGGAGGTGGAGGACACGGTTGGGGATCCTATCTTTTAGCAGGATAGTGCAAAGATATATACTGCAAGAGATACCATAGCTTGGTTTGAGGAAAACAACATACAGGTTATGGAATGGCCACCTAATTCTCCTGACCTCAATCCTATTGAGCACTATTGGAAGAGGATGAAGGAAAAGCTGCACTAGCGCTTTCTCAATATCCTTAAGACAATGGGGGGCCCAGATACTGTTAGAAAACATCTAGCAGTAGCTCTAAATTAGGTTTGGACTCAGAATATTGAGGTGGATTTTCTGGAAAGGTTGTAAGAGTCTATACCTAATAGGGTTGCTGCTATCTTAGATTTAAGGGGATGGTATACCAAGTATTGATTTTTTGTTTTCTAATTTTACATAGGGCTTTTCTTATATCTATTGTATGTCTACACATATTTTCAGTTTATCCTAAGTAGTTGTGGTTGTAGGGGTAATAAATTTATAGTTGTAGTAGGATTGCCGTTGCGTTGCTATATGGATCTTTTTGTACCCGTACTTTATAATAGAGATGTTTGAGTAGCAACTTGTACCTGCTATTAAGTTATGTCTTAATACTGAGAGACAAAAGGTATAATAAGCTAACCTGACAGGCAAAAATATATTTACCCTTAGTAGTATTCTCTGAACTTGAATAGTAGATATGAGTTCTTATTAGTTTATAATGAACTTAATCTCTACTTCTACTACTATCTTATTTCAACCAAATTCATGTATTACAATTTCTATTACTACACATCTACTTACAAATGCTCTAAAGGCTGGTAGTTCTTCCTAGTTCAGTATTAATCTACTTTCTTCCTCAGAATAAACTACAACTTTAACCCTAGTAAATCGCAAGATAATTACTAGTTTGATACAAGATATATTGGTTAACTACTTAGATGAATATTAAAGAGCTGACTGAATAAGAATATTAGAAGTTATTTAGAATCTATAGTAGATTCATTAAGTATATCGAAAGTGAGAATATGTTAAGTATTTAGTTTCTGCCCTCTTACTATTAGTTTATAGATATATTGACCTTTCCCCTGACTTTCTTTACTCTCAAGCTGAAATAATTACTCTCATGATATATAGATCTTCTTTTGACTCTAGTCTAAACAATATCATAGAAGCATAGAGTGTTAGTACCCAATGTCATACTGGATTTTCTAGTGAAGAATAGAGATTGTTGTTGATTATTTCTTAGAGAGCAAGTGAATTGAAGATCTTTTTTACTACTTGACCAACTGTTACTAAAATCTGTAAGTTATGATTAAGACTTAGTAGTTTAGAGATTATCCAGATAGCTTACATTATGCTGGTAGAAATAATACTATATTCTGAATAATTGAAAAGTGTGTAGTATGAGTTCGACTTTACAGTTTGGACAATTATTGAAAAGAAGTTTATTAATCTGCAATTCAAGCTAATCAATACATTTCTTAACTATTATCATTAATGAACTTATAGTCTCTAAAATTGAAAGCTCTGGTATATTTATAAGAAATGTAATATCTTACTTCTCACTTTTTAATTTGTAGATTATTCAATATAGCCTTACTATTATCTTTACCTAGAATATATTATTTTGACTCTGACTACTCTTATAGCAATTGTCAATTTCTTTTATAGTATATCTATAATACATATACAAATAGAGAATTATTATTTGGTATAGATTAGGTTATATATCAATCTCACCTGTTTAACATATCAGCTATAATAAAATTACAAAAACAAAAAGAGATAGTTGGTGAAAAGAAATAATAGCAAGCAACTCACAATGAAATGATTATAATACTCAAGAGAGAGGAAAAACTTTTCACTTTACTAATAACACTTATCTTATACACATCTAATACAACAACTTACTGAGTTAAGAGCAAAACAGAAGTATCCTTTCATTATTATCAGATCCCTCTTGCATAATATGTTCCTTCTTCCTTCATTCAAACTTTAATACTAACAAAGAAAAGATAAATGAAACTGCTTATAATCTCTGGCAATTTTCTCTTCCTATGCTTGACTTTCTTACATAGTTCTTACAACTTTTCCAATAAATACATTGATACTAAATTATCCCATATTACCTAATGATATATATAATAAAGAAAATCTTCCACGCCCACAATAGTCTCTGTGTATCAGATTCCCCCCTTAAATATTCTTCAGATGATGTACTAGTTCTAGGCACTTCTACTGAGATTTGTCGAGTGATATACTTCTCCCACCAAGTAGTATAAAAATCTTACTCCTAACTAAGATATAAATCTTAAATGAATATACACATCTCTTCCTCTGAGCAATAACAAGATAGGCTATATGTACTTCAATATCTAATAGATTTACCAACTCAATAGATTCTCTATATAAGCATATAAAGTAGCTTCCTAAATTTTCAATAACCTAATAGTTATATTGCTAGAATCTTCTAATATCTGAGTGGAATTATATAACCATATAATTTTTCTTTAACTAAGTGTAAGATATAGAATGTTACAATCCTCTTTCTTTCGGGCGATACTTGCAGCAGGTAACCTTCTTCTCGATAGTAATCCTACTATCCTGAGTATGTACGAACAACGACAGCTGAGTATACAGACTCCTGTCTCGTACAATATATCGCTAAGCTCGTGAGAGACACTATGTCCTTGGTCGGGTAGAGTATAAAGTATATTGTAAGAGAAATAACTTAGATGATTGCGTGAAGAACTCTTAACCAAGAGGCCTTTTTTTTTTTTTTTATATCATGCGCTTTGATTGTATTCAACTACGGGGTACAAAGGCTACGTGCAGCGTTAGCTATGGTGAGGAAAAACCCCCTGTGTAAAGAAATCCACCTCGGACCACCGGAAAAAACCATCATCCCAAGTCCCTCTGGTATGGAACCAACCGCAGAATCCCGCCGCGAAGACAAAAAACCCCTATCGGCTAAGTAGACAACAGAAATAAATCACCAACACGACAGGCAGGAGACAACAGGAAAACCGGACCCGAAAACTCCCCCTTGACATAAAACAAAAGAAACCACATTAATATCCCAGAGTACTCTAACAGAAACCCGACCGTGAAAATTCAGCCAAAAACTACAGAACACAGAGCGGGGGGACAGTAAACGCTAAACCGAAGCAAATCTATCACATTACTCCGTAACCCAAGGCGTTGACATCGTCCAAGGAGGCAGTGCAATACCATGACCGAGCGTAACCGAGGGCTGTGGCCGAGCCGAGCCACGGGGAAGGGGGAGACCCAGGGGAAGAGGGAGTAAGAGTGCCAGTTAATGAGAGGATGTTTGGCTGTAACCGAGCCACGGGACGAAACCAAGCGGAGGAGGGGAGGGGTAGACCCAAGTATTGTAGGAACTATCGGAAACGTGTGCGTGTCTGACTAGGCAGCCTCAAACGAAACGTAATCGAAGAGAGTAGAGAAATCGACCGTAGCCTTGTGAAGAGTTTTCTCTTACTGCGAACCGTGATCCCAGCCGTCTGTAACATGGACGCGAGGGTGTTGCCGACCGTGCAAATGCTAAACGAGGACGCAAAACAAAAGCGAAAAGGTGGATGGGACAGGTCCTAAGAAACGGGTGCCCAAGTTCGAATCTATCATAGGGGGGGGGTGCAGCTCACTAAGAGTGCGTTGGAGAAAGGATGTTGACGATGATTTCTCGTGGTGTTGAGATTTCAATCGCCGGGTGTGTAGAGGAGATGGTTCGTGTGTAGAGGAGATGGTTCGTGTGTAGAGGAGATGGTTCGTGTGTAGAGGAGATGGTTCGTGTGTAGAGGAGATGGTTCGTGTCTTAACCAAGAGGCCTTTTTTTTTTTTTTTTATCATATTTTAAATTTTGTTTAAGGTACAAAAATAACACGAATCCACAAGGGATATGGCCGCAACAAACCTCCACTACAGTCCAGCCCTTCGTCGAGGCGGTGGAAACCGTGGGGCAAAAACCCCTGGTCTAAAACCCGCACCAAGCGCCCGGGCGCTGAATACAGCAACAAAGTATAATACATGAAAACCACAAAAACCAAAAACATCTACCGAAAAACCCAAGAAACAACCCGACAGTGAGCAACACCAAAAATACCAAAACCCGTAGGAAATCAAACCGAGAGAAAGCCCACCCGTCACCAAGAACGTTTGCCGATCCCAAGGAGAAAACCAAAGATCCGTAGCCATACACAAAGCGGTAGCTGTACCGGGGCCATATAGACCAGGCAGTCGGGGCTAATGGAAAGCGTGTGGCGGGGGGAGCCAAGGGAGTCCACGAGTCTGAGGCGCAAGTGGCGGAAAGGTGCCGGAGGCGCAGGCCGCCGAGCGTGAGGGGGGGAGGTGCGCCGGCCTAAAGATAGGCCGACGGCGTGCGGGGGGGAGTTGGCTGTAACCGAGCCACGGGACGAAACCAGGAGGGGGAGAGGAGGGGTAGACCCAGGACAGTGACGCAGGAGACGAGGACCACCAAGGGGTCACGATTTTTCGCGATGCGACCGTACCGACCGGAACGTTCAGGAGAGAGTGCAATACCAGAAAGCAAGGCTACCGGTGCCGCTACTTCATAGATTGCCCGAAGCTAAACGACGAAACGCAGGTATGACGAGGGGTTGCCGACCGTGTAGATGCTAAGCGAGGACGCGAGACAACTATGAAGAAGCCAGGAGAACACGCGAAACAAAAACTTGAGAGGATGTAGGGACAGGCCCTAAGAAACGGGTGCCCAAGTCCGAATCTATCATAGGGAGTTGCAGCTCACTGAGAGTGCGGGAGGTGGATGTTGACGATGATTTCTCGTGGTGTTGAGATTTCAATCGCCGGAGGTGTAAGGAAGATGGTTCGTGTCTTAACCAAGAGGCCGTAAGGGCTCTCTTTTATACCTGTTCTTCCCGCAACTCATGACTCATCCTTCGCATCACATGCCCCTATGACTCATAAGTGAGTCATAGTGTGAAATCCATCAGCTGACTCCTATGAGCCACTGCGCAATAACAACTAACCAATCAAAACATAATAAACCTATCATGTGTGCGACTTGCGTCACATGCGTAAAACCCATGACTCGTAACTACAAGTCATGTGCGAAAGTCATAATCATATGACCACAATCGTGAGTCATGTCAAAACAATAAACCAATCATAACAAAGGAATGACACGCTATTGTGTAGTCATGTGAAATACTTAAACCTATGACTCATAAGTATGAGTCATGTGAAAACCTCTCCTGCTAGCCACCGTTTGTGACATTAGCTCCCTCTCCCCTTAGCATCGGTCCCACGATGCTCAAAGTCCTAAATCCGTCACCCGACTCCCCAGGCGTCTCGCTTCCCTTCGCATTCTCCGAATGACGTCCTCGGAGTCTCTCCATCTC